>OMLB01012792.1:1757-15632 GCA_900302555.1 Myripristis jacobus
TAAACAAAAGTATTTAACCCTTTGAAAACTGAGCAAATTCACTTGATCTCCTTCAAAAACATGGGGAAAAGGAGATGAGCAAATTAACAAGAAATAAGTAAAAAAAAAATAACCAGGAGGAAAACTGCTGATTTGCAAATTAGAAAAAAGAAAGAAAATAATTATTTTTATTCATCATCTTGCTGAGGACCTTCTGGAAGACCTTCGGACACCACTTTGGAAACCTCAAATAAATCAGCAGCTCAGCTGGTGTGTGTGTGTGTGTGTGTGTGTGTGTGTGTGTGTGTGTGTGTGTGTGTTTGTGTGTGGCCTTGGTTTCAGTACCTGAGTTTTCCCATTACATGCCTGGCTGTGTCAGGGGATACTTATTTCCCAACATGCAGGTCACAGCAGCCTCCTAACCGTGTGTTCCCGCTCCCCGCGTGTGCTCCTCTGTGTGTGATGATTCTCACATCATTTACTGCTAGATGGCTCTATCCACCACCCAGCCTGCGAGGCTCCAGTGGGTGCAGTCTTTAGGGAAAGGCCGTTCATTTACTAATGGATACTGATTCCCCTGAGCTCATTAGAAGTGGTTTGGTATTCAAGCCAGCATGCAACAACATCCGTTTTGCAGCACTCTCGGGCAAAAATGCAGGCTCACATCCTCGTGCCCACAGCCCAGTTCCCCCGCTCGCTCGCCCTATCTCTCGCTCACACCAACTCTCATGCAACCGCACGTACAAACGGCATACAGCTATTTGAGCAGTCACACCTAAATGGCTCCATTCCCGGTAGGGGTAGCTGCTGGGTTGTGGGCCGAGTAGAGCCAGTCTGTAAGTGGATTACTCACTGGAGCTGATGGCCCTGATGAAACTCTATTAGCCACCCGTTAGCAGGGATGGAGAGATGGCTGGAAGAGAAATAACAATGGAGGAGGGAAAAGAGAAAGGGGAGGGGGAGGCGTGCTGTCAGATGGCAAAGCGTTTGCCGGAAAGAGGAGGAATTAGTCAGAGGGACAGAAAAATTATATTTTGTCATTATCTCACTAGAGCTGCTGCAAGGGATTCATGGCTCATGGATGGTCCACTTAGTCCACATCCTGCTATAAATTCTATGACACAATCAAATGTCGAGTAAACATGTAGACTTTTCCAGCAAAGCGTCCATGGCCAGAGCTCCTGGGTCTTGCTCTTAGAGGAGGGTTGCTCGTGAGTTTCGACTATGCCCTGAGAGCAGAGAGCTCAGTGTAAATAAGGATGAGGTGTCCAGTCGCTCTGCATGTCACTGACAACAGTAAATGACAACAGTAATGAGCAAAACAAGCCACTGTTATGCTCATCAAAGTTATTATAGTTTTGCATTTTTCATTCATTTTTATTTTTATTTCCTTTAACTATTTGTTTTCGATCTCATTTTTTTCGTTTTATTTTGGTTTTTATTAGTTTTAGTGTTAGTCTTTGTGTGCAATAAAGGTCATTTGTATTAAAAACTCAACTGTGTGATAACATGTATAATAAATGAGTAATATAAACTCCACAAATCATCATACCATTTTAAAATGTTTATTCACTTAGGATAGATGAACAACCAAATAAACTGACGAAGATGAAAACTAACGACATTTTCTTTATGATTTTAGTTAGTTTTGCAAACACACAATACAGTTTCAGTTTGATGTTCAGGGATGTTCAGTGCTAAAACGGTCCCCAGGAACTCAGAAGGTACCACCTTGGTTGCAGGAACCGTTTTGGGAGTCAGGACCTGAACACCCATGGGGAAAAGAGGGACTGGTCCCTGCAGTGGAAACAGCGGTGAGAGTTTGCTCAAAATGGTTCTTGTGCTGCAGGGACAGTTCCTGTGGTGGAAAAGCAGAGTGTGTATTTACATAATGAAGTAACACTTTGCCACTCTGTGTGCACGAGGGTACTTAGTTCAAGCTGTGTGAGAGAACTAACAAGGAAAGCTTCAGTGCCTGACAAAATAACACCTATTTTTATATACTTACCATATCCCCAAAGTGCTCATTACCAGACATGTGTGTGCGCATGCCTGCATGTGTTTCTATGCAGCCTCTCCCGTGAAAGATGGAGGTGGGGGACTTGACTGGCCTCATTACAACTTCTAAGAGACTTCGTGTGGAGTGTGTGACAGCAGCCTGCGGGCCCGAACCAGCAGGGTGCAGCAACTCTCCCCTTTCAGCAGGACACACTAATCAAATCAGATTAAGCCTGGCACTGATTATATGGGCACACATTCCTCCGCAGCAGGCTCATGGACAACTTAAGCTGGCACCGCATCCAGGGTAGTCAGCCTTCTGCCCTTGTTAGTGCTCACTTGACAGTGTTACCTTTGTCAAAGTTTGGAAGGATCTTGCGGAAGTTGGTACCTCGGCTCTCCTGTGTCTACTTCCATATTAACAAGTCTCAGTCCCACCGAGTCTCAGTCAGGAAAACTTTGCAACGGTGCTGAATATTTAATACTGCGCCATCAAAGTCTCTTCAAACTATTGAAGGGACGAGTGAGACCGGCACCAAAAAAACAAACGGGGAGGTGTACGCGCTATTTCTCTTGTCTTTTATTATTGAAGGGCCTGCCAGAGTTCAGCCATTCCCTAAAGGTGTTATTGACAAAATGTCGTCTTACTTGAGTAAATCACAAATCTGGTAGTGCCAAAATGGTAGCCCGGCTGCTTCTCATTTGTATTGACTTGTTTTCACAGCTTGTGCACTCTGGGTTTAGTCATTACTGGAGACATTTGTTCTTGTAGCCTTCTCTGAGGCTGGAGAGAGGAGCTTTGTTTCTGCATTGATGTTATTGATGACTGGGACGACAGATCCATATCCCTTGCACATTATTATTCACCTAACCCGAGGGCAACAATCTTCTGTCAGTGTGGAACAGACTGCCTGTTGCTGGCTGCAGCAATTTCCTAGTCAATGTGAGGCAGACCTCCAGGTGCTGCGTCTGAATAGAACAGCACATTATTGATGGATAAGTCTGCTTAAAATCTCAAACAAACTCAAAGAACCAGAGAGACATAAAAGACATAAGACATAACAGTTTGTTGTATCCAACGGAAATGGCTACAAAACTCCCAGGTGGATATTATGGGCGTCAGTGGGATTATAGTGGGTGTTTTGACTTCACTTTTATTGTTTCCATTACACCAGTAAATGTAAAATTAGTATCTCAAGTGTTAAGTCCACAGGGTGTAGAGTATTCCCAATACCAAGAGAAAAAGGTGGGTATAGTTAACGAGAAAAATAATATCTATTTACCAAATGAAGTTTGTACCTCTGAAATTTAACAGTAAGCCCAGAGTCAGTGGGTGAATTTCCACTTTGGGGAGGGAGATCAGCCGTGGCATTGTCTGTTCCTCCAGCTGCAGCACCCCGGGGCCCTGGGCCAGGATTAGCAGGGTGAAATAATTGCATTAACCCAGACAAAGATCATTCCAGCAGAGTGGCAAACTGTGATTTAGATAAATGGATACAAGTCTGAAACTGATTTCCATTTCCATCCAAACGGTTTCTTAATCTCAGCTGTCTCAATGGAGAACACCGTCGCTCGTGGTGCCGTGACTGATTGAACGGGTTCTCGGAGAGACAGGTCGAGTCAGTCAGCTTGTACACCAGGACGCACTACACCACTAATGCATTACAGTGGCCTGCAAGGAGAGTTGTCTACCAAGATGCATTTCCTGTGTACGAGCTGTCAGACTGGCCATTTTGTACGATGCTGAGTAATATTGAGAAATGTATTCCTTGTTTTCAAAGTTTAAATGAGGACTTTTCAAGTAGGTAGGCGTGAATTTCACATCAGAATGTGCTAGGGAGATGGTTATACCGTACTTTGTTTGTCTCTTAATTATAGTAGTACAAATACCTAAAGGACTAGAGTGCCATTATTTTTAGAATGCCTTTTTACGCCTTTTTCTGTCATATTGTTCCTGTGTGGCAGTGAATGTACCTGTCATGACGGCAACAAAAACTAAACAAAGCTAAAATAGTCCCAAATTCACCTGTCACATTTCTTTCATCTCTCTCCCTTTTCTCTTCCATATACACTTTAGATGCACTCCCCTCTCGCCTCCCCCACTTTCTTTCACTCTGATGTGTTTGAAAGATGTGCTTTTCTCTCTCTCCCCATGTCAGAAACCACCACTGTCTCACTTTAGCTTCGTCTCTCCTATACCTGCCACACACACACACACACACACACACACACACACACACACACACACACAGATGACATTCCTCTGTTCTATTTTAGAGAACAGCAGTTTCAGTTAGTGAACATGTCATAGGTCTTTTGTTCTACGATATATTCCTCGGGAACTAATTCTGGCAAATGTTGATGCCTCTTGATGTCATAAAATGGACAGGTGCTTTGTTCCAAACCAGAGCCCATGCTCACTAGGGATGGCTTTGAAGACCAAGAGCACCACTGAGAGGGGAAACCAGGAGACGGAGACGAACGCTGTTGTGTGACAACAAATGGGCTGAACTTTGCCTCAGGCGTCTGTTTTTGGAGAGGGAGGTTTGTTCCCCTAATTGTTGCCGCATCTCCGAAAGCCAACGTATGTTTTGTGCTGTCAGGCTTTGATACGAAAGAGTAGTTTTCCATGCAGGGGGAATGAAAGCAGGGCGGTGACAATGTGAAGAGCGCGGGGAGTATCTGTCTGATGCACCGATAAATCTTCTGGATCACCTCCGCTACAAAACCCTCCCACCGCTGCATCAAATAAAACAAATGGCTCTGTAAAACAACTGTCCTTGAAGTGGATGACCTGGGTTCAAGACCAGTGTTGGCAAGCACCTCCTCTGCTGAGGACATCCACTCCCATCTGCAGCTGAACCTGCACTCTGACCTCCCTGGAGATGGGCAAGCAAGGGAGAGTTCCCCATGCAGATAAATAAAGAATAACATCACTTTTATTTTTATTGAATGATGACACAGAGAAGTCATTTTCTTATGTGGAAAATAGATGACTGCTGGTGATTGTGCCTGCCTTACACTCCACACAGTCCATCTCTGTCATTCTCCTCTGGTCTTCTGGTTCAAGCTCTTTTTCCCCGTGGCCACAGCCTCTCTCATGCAACTCTTCACAGTGTCTCTCATGTCACCTTTGTCCCTCTCTCTGCCTGTTTCTCTCTCTCTTTTCTTATGATTTGATGTAGAAGAGCAACATTTTACCAGAAAAACTGGCTCCTTTTCCCATTGTCTTACACCAGGTGTGTGCGTGAGAGAAAAAGAGAGAGATCGATAAGGAAAGAGAGCGAAGCATCCCCCTTTGGGCCAAGTGCACAATTTTTTCATGCTGCATTGTGTGGGATTGACACAAGACTTAGGCGAGCCAAATCCAGGCCTATGTGTCTATATTTACCACTGCAGAACCTGCCAGTGCCAGCGTGTGTAGGATGACAGCAGGCATATCATTTCAAAAAGGAAAATATTGTCAAGACAGCTCCCTGTAACAGCCAAGGAGCAGGCTGAAAACTACTGCTGCAATCTCAGGTGAGACTTTCGGCTGCTCAAGGTGCCCTTGGCCCTCTCACTTGAGTCAAGCGTTATTGAGAAAGAGGCACAGCAGAAGTTTCCTCTCTAAAAGTTTAACAGCTAAATATAAGAACTGAGGCAGCAAATCCTCCATCAGGCAGGAAGGAAAAACTCTCGGTTAACTCCAAGGGTGCACTGATGAACCATCAAAACAGCTTCAAAATCTCTTTGAATAAGTTGTTTTTCTCTTACCTTCTATTTTGCCAGTAACAGCAACTTAAAAAAAAAAAAAAAAAAAAGTGGTCTGATGCTTATCCTCAATTTAAATCTCAGTTTGCTTCAGCAAGTTTAAAAGTGTTTGAGAAAATAAACATTTTTGCTGATGTCCACAATGTTGCTTACGTTAGGAGCGGATCTATGATCACAAGCTAGATTGCACAACCATACAAACTTTAAATTGGCTTAGATCAGCAATCTTGTTCTAAGTTAGTTTACTGGCCCCGGCTTCCAAAACGAATCAAAAAAGTCTGTAGTGTTTTCTTACCTGCTATCAAGGCTTATGTCACCTGCACATTTGGCTGTGTAAAAATATCTCCAGTTACAGTACCGAGGAGAAAAAGGATGACTTTGAAGTCTGGTCGAGTATGACAGTTGTAGGAAACTGCACTTCATATTTCCATCGGGACATGAAGTTGGCTCTAAAAGTGCCTTTAAAGATCACAAATTTGAATGTAGGCTGTAAAGACGTATGAAGGCAAAAGAGAAAGTGAGAGGAGAGAGGCAGTGTGCTGGAATAGAGCATGAGCTCATCAGAACCCTTCATTTGATAAATAAAAGATTAAAAAACCCTCATTAAATATTATCATCACAGAGAGATGAGACAGCTGTATTTTAGATAGCTCTCCGAGTCTCTGGGTTTTAACATGTGGTATGTCGCAGCTTTGGCCTTCAGGCTCTGATGAGGCTGATTCTTACTCATTCAACCATCAACCATACACAAATTCATCAGCACAATAGACTGATAAATATGTATGTACAATATATCCTTGGCATAATATGTAACAACATCCAAAAATGATTGCCTACAGTGTGTATAATATGCTAGGGAGACTGTTTTAGTATTTTCTTTGTTGGGTAAAAACATAACAAAATTATGAGCTGAAACCTCATTTATATTGAATGCTGGTGAATGATGAAAGGCATGAAATACAATAAGGCACAAAAACAAAAACAGATATAACTGTTTTGTATGACAAACCCTTCCATGTAGCTGTCATTCTCTCTTTTCCATTTGCAATGTCTTATCTTTATTCCTTCAAATACAGCACATTTTATCTTCTCTGACCTCTGTAGGAAAACATACAATTAATCATGCATCTTCAACTGTGCTGTGTTTGCATAAATATAGTGCAACCGTATCCAAGGACAGTAAATTTATTGTCACGATAGTCCGATCTTGTATTCGCACAAACGTATCGCATGTCTTGTCTTATGTCTTATGTCTTTAAAAATACTGTGCAAGTCCTTTATAGCAGTCCCATTGCATTTCTAGATATTACTAGAGCTTCTAATCACAGCTCATGGAAGAAAACTGAGTGGCTTCCACAAATTTGAAGAGGAAATTCATCTTAATTAAATAACTACAAGAAAATGCTGGTGCGTCGTCAATTAGCGGGGCTGGGAATCTTAAAAAAGAGGAAGAAACCTTTATTTTACTGTTATTTTACTGAAATTCTCTGAGTGCTGATCCGTGTGTGTGTGCTAAAGCTCAAATCAAGTTATTTGATGGGTGCTATTTGTCCCATTGTAACATTTCCTTAATAACTGCAGCGACTGTAACATCAGCTGAGCTGTTCTGGTCTGGCTGCAGGAGGAGTTTAATAACTTTTCTCTCCTCCAGAGCTGCTCCAATTTAAACTTCTCCTTGTGTTGTTGTTCATCCCCTCATCTCCCATTGCTCAGATCATTTTAAAACAGTCACTGTTTCAACCCAAGACGTGGATTGTGGGAGTGAATAATGCATTGCAACAGAGAAATGTTTTTTATTGAAATATCTAACCCAATTCTTGTCACCATGGCTTGCAGATTTTTTTTTTAAAGTCTAAGATAACTGATGAATATTTTGAAGATTAGATTTGAAAGTCTCAAATTTTGCTTTCAAAATAAATCTGCTGACAACTCCAAATGAGTTTACAACACCTTTTGATCTCCCCCGTATGCCTGGAGGGACAGAAGACATTTTAGCAGGTTTGAGAAGTTAGCAATTTACTTTCATTTGTGTAGAAATGTGACTGAATTTCCGTCAAGTGATTTTTGGACAGCTGTGATGAGCTGGCTGCCCACCTGACATTCAGACTGTTTGCAATACGTGCAGTTGGGTGTGACCCTCCTTTGTCCTTTTGTGTTTGTATTAATCTAGTCTGACATATCAAACTTATTTCGCTCTACAGTGAGTTCCACAGACTTACGCAGAAACTACATTACAGCATGTATAACATGAGCCTGTTCACTAGGCATGAAGTCAGGGAATTCAATTAATTTGACTACTGGGTATTCAGAGGTCCAGCTGCCTGACTGCTGAACTAACCACAGTTGGACTGTATGAGCAGTGAATTCCTCTGTAAGTCATTAAGGCGGCGGCTCTCTATACCCATCATCTGATAATCAACAACCTTGCATGTGCAAATAGTCCTTATGTCACTTCTGGACTGGTAAGAGAGCAAGTTTGTAGTTAAATTATTTTGGTAAGCTGATAATCAAACATCCACAAACATGCTAGTAAATAAAACGACATATTATCATGTTTTGGTCTTTTGTTTTGGCACAAGCATATTCAATCAATTTTGTGTCCAGCACACTTTTCATGGGCAATAAAAGTGCAGTTTATTGTGTCTCCATCCAGTGGCTGTTAGCAGAACATCATGAAAGGGAAAACTTCATAAAATGATGCAAGGCGAGATTTCTGCCAAGAAATCCATTTTCAATTGTACCAATAATCATAGAATTTATTTTTTGGTATTGTACATATATACAGTAATTACATTAAATGCATTACATTCTAGGGATGGGGGAAAAATTCATATCAGTAACAAATCACATTTTTTTCATTTTCACATTTTCACATTTTTTCTTTGATGACTTTAACATCATGCTGACCCTTAATTGATACTTTGACCATATTTTTTTCCACAGTATAATGTTTAAAAAAATTATCAAAAATTGCACAATTTGCAATATCGAATCACAATAATTACAGAATCACAACAAATACAGGATAGGCACCCCAGGTATTGTGAATCGTGTCACATCGAGGAATCCCTGTCAATTCCCATCCCTGTTACATTCATAATGAAGTCAGCAGCACACCTTAAGTATTTATATTCAGTTGCATCATTTTTTAAGCTCTCAAGTTGTTCTCAAGCTATATTGATAGCTATCATATCAATATATCAACAAGTGAGCATCAAAACCATAATATGATGAGTGAAACAGAGAGGTGTTTGATCAAGCCAGAGTCACACGTTGTCCTGGTTTGAATGTGACGGAGCGCTGAGATTTCCCCTCTCCTGATCCACCAAAGGCTTCATACCTAGAGAGAAAAAAACAACAACAAACAAACTAATGATGTCTTTTTTTCTGTGTGTTGCTGTTGTTGTTTGCACTACTTGGGTTCTGTTTTCATGAGGAATGTTATGGCACTGAAAATCAAATGTCAACTAAAAGCTTCTGGGGGCATCTATTTACTGTCTTCTGCCAATGTTAAGACTCTCAGTCTTCATAGACTGATACAAGGTGTGAAACTCCTGTTCCAAGGGTGTGCAGGAAAAATATAGCAGGAAATATCTTGAGATTTTGTAACACAAAATATTAATATAAAACAATGACAGATGAAATTGTAAATGTTTCATAGAGTGCTAAAAACCATGATAATTTAGACAGCGCAAAACTGAATATGAGCTTTTGTTGTTTTCATACTGAATTGCTGTTTTTACATTTTACATGGCCTATTGCACGCTGAGTAAATTGGGACATAATGGAGCATAAATCTGAAAACAATTCCTATACAGACTTTTTTCAGTTTTCCTGTCGTGACAGCGGCACAGTCAGTCACGGCTGCTGCGGCAGCGTCTGGTCGCCTCATACTCACAGGTCAGCGTATCTCTTCCAGTCGGCTTTGCTGAGGGACGGTCTGGTCACAGCCAAGGCCGAGTTCACGTGGGCTTGACACAGCATCAGACCTGGCTGGCTGGAGGCTGACTGGACCCGCACACAATCCTCCTGCATCCACACACACACACACACAAACCATGCACAACCATGCACAAGCAAAAGAGTAATCATGCACATTATCTTACATAACCAGTGTAATGAAATCAGCTATTAGAGGTGAACAGAACAGGGAAAAACACAACAGCATAGAAATACACCAGCATAGAACAGAACAGACTAGCGTTTGAATAGTACTGAATACACAAAAACAAAAAAGTCATATGAAACAGAATAGAATGATTAAGTATAAATTACAGTGTCCAATCTAATGGGTGCAATCTAATTCCCTGGTTGTGTCATAACTCACGTTGGCTCTCCTGCAGTTGTTTTTGATGTTGTTAATGTCCTGCAGGAGGCGCTCCAGCTGCTCTGAGCCCACCTCTTCATAGCCGGCCTGGAGGGAGGGCATGTAGGCTGGGAGGTGGGAGCTGCCCACATAGGGATTCTGATTCCCCTGTAGTGGAAAAACAAAACAAACAAAAACAGTTGATACACAAAAGGCAAAAGGTTTAGATATTACCATTACCTGATAGGTTCTCTTATTTGCCAGATATTAATGTAACATTGTGTATTTATATATTAGACATAGAATTTGTAAGTGCATTAAAATACCATCTGGACGGCACCACTCACCAATCCTGAAAGCGACGGGTTCCCCAAATCTGACTCATAGGAGCTTCCAAAGTAGAGTCTCCAGATGTTGCTGTGGTGTTTCTCAGGTTCTGCTAGGAGCTCACTGGGCTCCAGTAAAACCATGGACTGCTCCAGCCCCAGGCCAGCCTCGCCTTCGCCTGCCGAGTCGTCTGAGCCGCTGCTGTGGTTCAGGAAGATCATGGAAGACAGGCTCATATCGCTGTCTGAACCGGATGTCAGCTCCTGATCACCACACGGGAACAGACGGACAAAGTTTAGATGCACAGCTCAAGGACGGATGGCTCTGTTGGTTGTCAGAGCAGCTAATCTAAGCACAGGTGAAAACAGTGATGTTTCAAAGGTTTTGTAGAGCCCAACTTGGAGATCGACTAACTGCTCCTGCTGTTTATTATGTTAGGTAAAACACACTGATTCTGATAGCCTCTGTTGTTAAGAGTGCTTTATAATATCCCTGGCAAAAGGAACAAGGACAGTTTAAACTATTTTGTAAAGTAATAACTGAATCAAAAGTAGAACAGCTTGCACAAAATTTACCTTAAGGCAAAAAAGTCAAATGGGTTCATGTGCTGAGAAACATGCAAAATTAATCTTTTAAATAAACATGAGTGCCAAAAGCAAAAAAAGTGTTACGTGTGTACAAGTTAAAAGTTGCAAATGTTTGCTCCCACTGTAAGCTGACAGTAAAGTTAGGTCACTCCTCATGCAGCAGACATATGCACAGCCTAAACTTTCTAGGTGACATTTAATATATTTTATGTATGAATCTTATAGAAATACAAATAAAAAATTCTTATATTTTTCATTGCTGAGGAAAATGCAGTGTTTGAAAGTGAAGTGGACAACCAATCCCTGCCTCCCTCCCCCATTTTTGCTAATGGTAGCCCCATCCTCAACACTATCAGCCCATCAGTGGTGGCGTCTTTTGAATACAGCAGACTGACGTGCAGTGTGCTGGTCCCCAGGGTGCTGTGGACGGCCTCCAGCTGGGCGTTGTAGAGCAGGGCCTTCAGGTCGGCCCCGGTGAACAGCTCTGTGGCAGATGCCAGCTGCTGCAAGTCCACATCAGCAGCCAGCGGGACGCCGGCGCTCAGAGCCCGGAGGATCTCCACACGAGCCTCCTGGAGACATGACAGGACAGGAGAGGGGAGAGTTGTCCCATGGTTAACAGACTGTATGGATTAACACCGAGCACCTGTCTTGAATCACCTCAGAAAATTGTGGTGTGTCTTTTAAGGATTTGTGGGTAATAAATTCTAAAAGCCTAGTGTGCTACAAGTGATGTTTAGAGGTGCAAGAATGATGTAAATTAGACAGACCAGGTCAGGGGGAGGGCAGTAGAGGGACTTGTCCAGTCGTCCAGGTCTCAGCAGGGCGGGGTCTATGAGGTCTGGACGACTGGTGGCTGCTAGCACATACACACCTGATAACCAACACAGACACAGGGAAAATTTTGGCTCATTAAAAAATAAAAACATCACCCAGACCACTGGCAGCATTGACAAGTGAATGCAGTACTGAATAAATCTGTAAAAAATACCAAGAGACTGTATGACTTCATTTTAAATGATGTTTTGGGCTATTAAAATACAGAGCACGTACTACTGTATATTCCAGAGGAAGCAAGCTGTATGTAATGCTGTGTGACCCTACCCTGTAGGCCCTCCACCCCATCAAGCTGGGTGAGGAGCTGGTTCACCACACGATCAGTCACCCCGGTGCTGTCATGGCCCCTCCTGGGGGCCAAGGAGTCAAACTCATCAAAGAATAGGATGCATGGCTTGGCAGACTGGGCCCTGAAGGAGAGTGAGGAGGGCACAGTCAGAGGCACAGAGATAGTTCAGTATGAATGTTTAATAGTGACAATGAAACACAGTTGATGTTACCAATTACAACTACCCACTAATAAGGCCTGAATGCTGTAAGAGTGACAACATGCTGCTGAGAGAGGCAAAACTGTCAGCTAACCTCTGGAAGACGTCCCGGACTGCCTGCTCACTGGCTCCGATGTACTTACTGAGAAGTTCAGGTCCCTATAGGGGAGGAGCAAACACCCCATGTCACTGACGACACAGGTTGCTGTAATAAAGAGAAACGCGGTCTTCTATTTGTTTGTCAGAATCAGTTATCAACCCACCTTGATGCTGATGAAGTTCATTCCACTCTCTTTAGCCACGGCCCCTGCCAGCAGAGTCTTCCCTGTGCCAGGAGCCCCATACAGCAAGATCCCTGAGCGATGGCGGATCGGAAGTCTGGAGAACAGGATAGGGTACTGCAACATACAAAGGACACACAAGATATATAATACAGTACACAAAAGCATGCAGAAATATGTCTGGCTCAAAAAAAAAAATCATACTGAATCCAAATGTGATTTGATTAAAGTAGAGGTGATTTGACAAAAACAAAAACATTTTCATCATCAGAATCAGAATCAGAAATATTTTACTGATCCTCGAGTATTAGTCCCAAAACAGACGAGACCGTCTTCTGAATGGCCTCTAGTGAAGCTGACCTTAGCAGGAAGCAGGATGGTGTCCATCAGCTGCTGTCGCACCTCTCTCAGCCCACCCACTCTCTCTAGCCCTGCCCCACTCGGCGCATGGAGCTCCACCGCCCATAGTGAGGGAGGGGTGAACCCCTTCAGAGCCTGCAGGAAGTCCCTCAGATGCAGACACACACCTACAAGGGACAGAGCACAAGCAGATCATGAACACAGCATCAACTTTGTCAGACACAAAATGATGAATAGGGGATTTTCACTAATTGGAAATGATCTCTATGGATTACATCATTTTAGCTCACAAGAACCAAAGTCTTCCGAACCCTGATCATTGTGTCCTCTTTGTACAGTGTTGGCGTGGATGGCCCGTTCCAGCAGGAGAGCCAGGTCTCGGGGCACATAACCCTCTGTTTCCTTGGCAACAGCACCCAGGTCAAGAGTACTCAGGGTCTCATCTGAGAGGCCAGTCTTCCTGAGGATCAGACAGCGCAGGATCTCTGCTCTCTGGGCCTGCAGGACAATCACACATGCACATGGCATTACACATGTTGAGGTGTCAGTCACGAGTTGCCCTAATTAGGATCCCGGGCCATCTATCAGTTTTGATATTTGGAAGATTTTGGGCTTTATCTGGTGCCACGGGCAGTGTAACAGGGTGCAGGTGCTTTTATACCCCTTGGTGAACTAACCCTTCAAAAGTGTGTGTGTGCGCGTGCGCATGTGTTGACCTGGTCAGGGGGCTGGATGTGCACGAATCCCTGGATGAAGTGGGATCCCTGCACCTCAGTCAGGGAGGGGTGGAGAGAGTGTTCAGTCTGGCTGGTGATGATCAAACACACCAGACTAGAGTGAAGTACCAGCTCATCCACCACATCCTTCAGACCTGTATGTAAACACACACACACACACACACACACACACACACACACACACACACACACACACACACACACACACACAGAGGAGACAAA
>OMLB01012802.1:1881-14283 GCA_900302555.1 Myripristis jacobus
CTCATTCTACAGTCTCTATCCTTCAACCCTGCTTCACTCTAATACTTTTTTTGTTACACTCTCTTCATCTCTCTCTCTCTTTCTCTCTTTCTCTCTCTCTCTCTCTCTCTCTCTCTCATCATAACTCCATTTACTCTTCACTGTTTTCTTCTTCTCTCTTCCAAAGTTTGTGTTGGTTTATGCTTGCAGGAAGCTGTCAGGGTACAAAGCCTGCAGTTCAAGCTGAGCTCTCTGATGTCAAATGACTGCTGACTGCTGAGTGTCAGAAACTCCATTAACCAGTTTCCTCCACTTAACTCAGATATATAGTCCATCTTCCCATTTATATATAGCCTACTATATATATATATATATGTGTGTGTGTGTGTGTGTGTGTGTGTGGAGGGTAATGCTCCCTTATACTGGACGCTGCTGCACAGTGCAGTTTAGATCTATAATGCACTGTTTTTGCATTTTAGTTGTCACTGGGTTCCCCTGTTAAAGGGACCGTTGACCCATTCTGAAAAATTGGATATTTCATTCACCTGTTATGTAGGACAGCAGTGTTGCTATCTTCGTCTAATTGGCACTGGATGCTCCAAATACTAACCATCAGCCCCCTGCTTTTGAGGTGGCCTTCCCCCCAAAGTGCTATAGAAATGCAGACTGTTTACTATTTATAAAGTTGAATGTGGGAGAAAATAAAACCAAACACACAAATGAGTAACAAGTAGAACATTTCCAAAATTGAGTTTTGATTCTGCTGCCATAGTAAAAAAAAAAAAATTCTATCCCACCCCTAGTCAAAGTACACTAATGGCTTTCATAAAGCGGTATGGACAAAATAGGCCATGACACAAAGCGGTGGGGACATTTGGGTTTCTGTACCTCTCAGGCATCTGCCAGCCCCCATTGTAACAGAGATTAGACCACACACAAAGTCCTCTTTTCCTTTACTTAAATTCAGGCTGTAAAATTTCTGCTACCATCATAAAATTCTAACTTTTTTGTTTATTTAACAATTTGAGTGGATTAAGGCAATTATTTTGATGATTGTTAGCTGGGGGGAAGTCCATCTCAATGGTAGGAGGCTAACAGTTAGCATTTGGAGCATCCAGCCACTATCCTGCACTCAGTAACAATGAGAGGAAGATAACACCACTACTGTCCTACATAACAGCTAGGGGGGGAAGTGAAATAATATCAAATTTTTCAAAATGGAAGAACTAGCCCTTTAAAGTCCGAGTGCTGCTATTTCATCTGTTTAGAGAGAAGCTATGACTGATTTGGAGTTTGTGCTTTTAGCAAGCCAAGGCTCCTCGAGGGAGCTGTGTTTTTTACTTAAGTCCAGCGGGGGCAAAGCGGTCACTGCCTGGCATACTTTCATTGGATGAATGAGCCGAGTGAACTGCCGCTATTCAGCTAAGTGACTCTGAAGCACTTTAACGCTGACATCCAGACACCCACTAACAAGATAATGTGTCCTTTGCTGCCCATATAACAGGCTAATGTGCCTGTCACTCATCTTGGTCCAACAGAGAGCAATGCCCCTGCCTGTCAAAGTCAAACTCCATCCATTCTTCTTTGCTTTACGTATGTCTCTTAGGCAGTGTAAGCTTTTTTTATGGATAAAATAACTACATAGCTGTATTTTCAGTTCTTGGCTGACATGGCTAATGTGTCAATTGGTTTAGTATTGTTTATATAACCCACAATGCCGCAGCTGAAGGCTTGGAAGCTGTTTTGCCGCATCATTCTTATCTCCAGTTGCATCAAGTCATCAGGGCAGAAAAACTGAGCCGATACTAAGGGATGACACAGCCTATAAGCCGCCTAATCATATGCACTCGAGGCATTAGCATATATTTGGAACGTAATCTGAATTTCACAAACTCCTTCCCACTGCATATTTTCTCTTGCTTCGCTTGTCTAGTTTGATTGTATTTGGATCACAGTGTAATTGGTTAGTGTTTGAGCCTTTGATTGCTCTCATTCCTTCTCTCTCTCTCCCTCTCTCTCTCTCTCCCTCTCTCTCTCGCCTTGTTTGTGTACTTTGGTGCCAACAGTAAAGGCTGAGATTCTCAAATCTCTCTACCACTGAGTTTTTCTCCTTTTTCTTTCTTCTTATGACCGTCTGCACCGGCTACGTTAAACCAGTACGGGAATATAGAGTCGATTCCTCCCATTATCCTCGCTCACTTATCCCAGATGAAAATTACTTGAGCCTGTGCAATTTTGGGTCCCGATGACAAGGAATAATAATAAGCCTGAGATGTGTCTTGTATAGCTTTCTGTCACTAGAGCTCTCCAAACTCCAGCTTGTGGACTGAATTAATTCATAACAACAAAAAATCACTGAAGGTCTGGTCATCAATAGTCATGAATTTAATATGCTCTGCAGTCCCTAAGCCCAATTGTTTAACTTTCTTTGGAAAATACCACCAAGATTACAGTTAGTGATGAATGTTGTTACTGTTGCAACACACTGTACATTCCCAGCAAGAGATGTACTGAAATCAGTGCTAGGATGTTACACAAAAGACACTCATTATTCCTGAGCCCATCAATTGACTGCAATCCACTGCGGTGCATTACTCACGGTGACTCAGCTTAACCAAGTCCCACCGAAAATAAAGACACAAAGTAAACATGATTCAAATCCTGTCCTCTTCTCTCTCTATCTGCCTTCGCCTGATCCACCTGAGCACTTTGTAATCACACTTTGCATTATTTTATGAATTCGACCCAGTTTAAACACATTTTTTTGCTTAGTAAGGAACACATTTATGTTTGGAAAGCAGAAGGCTGCTTTTTGGAGGAGGACTTTGGGAGGGAAATGGCATAGACACTAATGAAGTGGAGGTGACTGTCCTCAGTCAGTATGGAGGATGTGTTGGCGTACAGTCTCCCCTTTGCCAAACCCTCTGTTGTCATACAAAGTGGCTGCTGTGTAGTGGGCTGCAGGACTGTCTCAGCCGTTTAAGACAAGGATTTAGGCTACTGATTATTGAGCTTTCAGGAAAGCTCTCTCACACACTCATAAAGCCTCTTCCAAGAGGCTTGGTGGGGACATGCTCACATGGAAGAGACAGATGGCGCCCCTGATTTGTATCCCACATGTACCCCCCTGAAACAGTGGTGGAGTTTTTGTGCAGCTAACCAGGCAATTGTTTTTGTCCGTGGGACTTTCAACCTTGGCACACTTTGATTTAATATTTGCTTTTTGCCAATTGTTTAAGCTCTTGTCTCTTGCTTGTTGTCCTTGGTTTTGTGTCATTATGTCAGGTCACACCAGCCGCCTCTGCATCTCACACCCACACACACCTCCTCTACTTGACCAGGCCTACGGTTGAGCTACTGAAACAATATTTGAAGGGAAAGTAGTTTAAAAGAAAACAGACCCACCCACAGTTCAAACCAAACACACACACACGCACACCGCTCCTAACAGATTGTAACAGGTTATCATTAATTTCTTTGCACTGATAGGAAATGAGCATGCGCAATCAATGCGTGATCACTCCTTGCTGGTTTCCCTCTATTTTTAACCATTTGTGCCAATGTGAAGATCTTTGGAGAGAGTTTTTATCTCTCCACAGATCTTTTTATCCTTCAAATTCTCTGTTTTGGGATGGTTTTAACAGTTTCTGATGTTGAAAGGTCCCAAATCTGGTCTCTGTTTAGAGCACTGAAATTATCAAGTCTAACCAAGGGTCGTCTCCTCTACCATACATTAACATAAACCTTGTGATTGTGCTGGTGAATCAGTGCAGGTTGGTGATTGTTGCGCCCCTGCCCGCAGTGCTGAGGGGATTTCGGGGCCTGTGATCTGACAGCGTTGCTCCTAGTAATCCTATTAATCTAACTGTTGCTTTGCCAGACCACTGCGCTGGACAGATCCGCTCTCAGCATCACCATCTCACCATGTGCTTGTCCCCGTGTTACTTCTGCCGAACCCCCTGTCCCAGAGTCTGTCTCCATCCCTCTGCATCTGTCTCTCTCGCTCCCTCCCCCTCTCTCTGGCTGTTGACTGAGCAAGTCTTGAGTGATGCACAGGGCTGTTGTGCCAAGGTAAAATGCAGAATTTGAATGAAGACATAAAGCACACCTGAATCACTTTGGGAATGAGTTGTGACTGTTCACTAGCTTTAAAAGTAGTAGCATGCATTACTATAGCTGTGCATGGCTAAGATATAACATTAGTGTCAAAAATCCTTTAGACATCCCTTTAGTCTGCAGTAGATAATCACAAGCTTTGTTAAAGTTCCCATCTTTCACAAGTGAGAGTTTAGTTTGTGAAGATTATTTTGGCTAAATCCTCTGTTATACCTCCTTTATATGTTTTTCATGCTCGCCTACCAGTTGTATTATCATTCCTCATGGATTAATGTGTTGTAAGGATTACATGTTGCTCCATTATTACACTTGTGATATCTCTAGGAAATTTCCATATTAGTATAATGAACTATATTTTCCACACCTGCCTATGCCCCTCCTTCTCAGTGGCCAAAAAGCACTCACCTATTGTAATGGATTTTTTACATTACAAAGAGTTGTAGGTAAGTGTACCCGTTATAAAGCCCTATTTGAAAGGCCAAATTCATCAAAATTTGAATAGAAATTGAGGAGCAAACTGGGTTAAGCTTAACCTTATTCCAAAAGTACTCTGAGTAATATAATCAGACTAAGGAATTAAAACAACACATGTTGTCTGTGGAGTGTGGCCTCAATCAGGTTATGATCAGATTATTAGTGCGTACAAACCCAAAGCCACAATGAGGCCGCTGTGGTGTTGCTCTTGGTTTATTTGTGGTTTGTTTGGCGTGCGGTAGTGGGTGTGGTGATGTTTTGGTTTGGCTGCCCATTCATAAACCCTTTTAAAGGATTTATGAAGGTTTTTGATTAGGTTGTTAACACTTTATAAATCACTGTTAAACAATTATAAACAAGTTATAACTAGAGATGCACTGATACTGATACTGGTATTGGTATCTGTGTCAGTCCAGATATAATTCACAGATCACATATTGGATTAGCGTTACTCATCCACCTACCAATTTGCGATACACACACACACCAACACACCGCCTGTAATATTTCTATAATATTTCTGTAGTTAATCTACTGCTACTGCCTCCACTGCAGTCTGTCCGCCAGGCTGCGTCTAGTGAACACAGAGGGGTTCTTCTTCTTTGGCAGTGCCTTCCCAGAAGTATTTTGCTTATTAGGACAGTGCCTCAGTGGTGTGTGCTGGAACTGCAGTCAAATTAGAAAATTCTATTGTAGCGTTCATTACCATGAGCAAAATCTACTTATTAGTAGTTGATAATGCATTACCGTGCACTTGATTTTTTTTTTTATTTTGTTATTGGGCTGTATAAATAAAATTGACTTGACTTGACTTGAGCTGCCATAGCAATTTGCGCTACCACACCAATTTGTATTGAAGCCAACTTAACCTACAATTCAAATAAATTGCTTGGGAATACATTTACATTTAATACATTTTTACTACAGCCTCATGTAACCTTGCATATAACACCAACAACAACAATATAATAATAATCAAGAAAAAAGAGCTCAGGTATCGGATCCATGCTCTGTATCGGCCGATATCCAAAGCCCAGGTTTTTGAATCAGATGGGAACTGAAAAAAAGTGGATCAGTGCGTCACTAGTAATAACAGAGTTTTCATACATCGACGCAGGCTCACTATTTGGCAAGATCAGGTTATTGCTGCCCTGCATCTAGTCTGTTAAATCACACATCTTGCAAGTTGCGTATCTTACTTCTACTTGATCTTTCCAAATAGTGAGCCTGCATCGATTTATGAAAACTGTTTGCCCTCTACATTGCCCCCTAATTCCTGTCACTGTAAATCAACTGCCACACCTTGACTGCTAATACATCTTTTCCTATTTTTGTCAAGTCTGAGGGTCCAAATGACCAAAACATCACATTTTTAAAGAGGAGACTGCCGTGATCTATATCCCGTCACATGTGTGGAGGGCTAGGATGGAGCTGATACGCCCTTTGAGACAGAACTGTTAAAACCATTAACCAGCTTAAATTGCAGGTTATGCACTCTGTTTCTGTTTCCTCCATCTTCCCAGAAGTTAGGCAATATCTGCTCTCATCTTGCACAGTTTTTTTTTGTTTTTTTTGAACAAGTTGAGGCCTATCTCATCTCCCATTTCTAATACATGGCTGATTTTATAACTGTGTGCTACATCACTTTGGCTTTGGGAAAAGGTATGAAATAATGAAAACAATCCCCTGGTGACTGTGGATCAAATCTCTTCTGGCCTCTTAAGTGCTATGTAGTGTTTTTGTATGCGTGTGTGCATTTTTGTGTGTGTTTATGTGTGCGTGTCTATATGTGAATGCATGTATTTTGTGTGTGCTTCTGTGAGCGCTCTTTGCATCTTTGTGTGTCGCTCAGTGCGAGTGTTTGGCATGCTTAGGTTGTTCCTTTGTATTTCCTGCGCGCCCCATGTGAGTAACTCTGAGCAGCGGCCGTCAGTGTGCTCAGGGACTGGCTGTCCTTTCACTGTGCCTGTCAGCAAGTCACTCAAGCGCGGGTCCATTCTCACTGCAAGGGCACAAACACTCAAGGAGCTGCCTGCCCGGGCCTGCACCGCGGCTTAGCTGCTCCCTCATCAAGACAGCTTCAAGTATGTTTGATGCATTTGAAAAGGTGTGGGGCTGACTGACTGCACGTCACGCTCATTGTTCTCATCTGCGGCAGCTCTTCTTTGTGATCTTGTTGCCTTTATATTTAATGAAAAGAAGGGGGTGATGATAATTACACAAAGTACAGCACCTGGTCCCCTGTCGTGGTTGACACAGTGAGGATGTTTTTTTTCTTTCTCCTTTTCTTTGCAAACATAACAACACATAGCAAGATTCATATTAACAAATTGTGTCTGTCGGCCTCTGTAAATGCACTTGCAGTGTAAGTAATGAAAGTCATTTATCTAGAAAAGTCACAGCTGTAGCTCCCAGATGGAGCCGAGGCAGTGTCAGCGCCAGCTGTGTGAGCCTCATCAGTCTACCAGAATATTGCCAATAAAATGAAGAGTTAACACATTAAAACACACACACACATGCAAGGCACTGAAAATAAAAATATTTGTCAACAACAGAAGCAAAAGCTTTCAAGCACATGCCAAAATGTATTCTTCAATCCAAATTGCTTTAAACAAATCAAATAAACACTCAAATTTGCAAAAAAACACTTTAATTTTCCTCTTGGATGCAGTTGTTTTGGAAAAAAAAAAAACATTATGCAGTTGTTTTTGCAAAATGGCTGTGTTTTATTTCATAATAAAAGCCCATGTTCTCCCCCTGTTGCGTGTTGCCCTGCTGTCACCAGTGAAGCCCCCATTAAGCAGCCCTGCTCGCTAGCTGTTTTCCTGCTAGCACCCTCCCTCCCACAGGGCGAGACTGCCACTCTCTGTGGGCTGCCAAGACTGGAGCCCAGGAGTCCAATCAATAATATCTGCAGTCAGGCGGAAGTCACTCACACAGGCAATGAAAGGCACCAGTACAAGTCCACAAGTGTGTGTGTGTGTGTGTGTGTGTGTATGAATGCACATACATGTCTGTGTCTCTCCCCCCCGTCTCTCTCTTCTCCATCTCTTTCACACACAAACCAGCCAGCTCAAACAACCTCCCGCCCATTTCTAATCTAGGCCAAGGTCACCGTCCGCAGCGACCGTTGAGGTAATTTCTCCCTCACACACACTCCTGCTGACTAATGGTGAGACATGCACACTCACTCAGGAGGTTTGGACTTCTCCCACTTCACGGCAGTCAGTCAGTACTCTTTGGCTGAGGGGCCTGTCTGTAAATACGGCTCACAGGGAGAAAAGGGCAACCGTGCCGCAGAGATAATAGCTCAAATTCCTTGTTAACACTAATGGAACATTGTAAGATGCAACAGCTTTATTGCCAAAAACATGGCTTGTCTGAAAAAAAAAAATTACACACACACAGCTGGAGTTTAAGAAAGTAATGAAAGCAACTCGCTATTTCGATTTCAAACTGTTTCCCAGCTATTTGATCTCCAGCTCCTTGGATACATCGGAAGTCTCTTTTCAAGTTAAATGCCAGGCTGTTGGACAGCTGCTGCATTTCTCAGCTCAGCTCTGCTCTCAACAGTCATTTCTTTGTATGCTCATTTGAAAAAAAAAAAGTGAAATTCCTCGAAACTCCCCAATCCTGAGAATCGTAATGAAGTGGTTGCTAGGATACAATCTATAGGGCCCATTGTGGAGTCCTGTATGGATTCAATGGTACTACAGGGAGCATCAGCGACCCACAATGCTCCCTGCATTCCGTTGCCTTTCAGAGCAGTCAAAGGGGATTGGGGGTTGACCATAATTTCTTATTCCATCATTTGTTTTGCAAAGTCTGTCCCGCCCATTGATTCACTCTGAAAAACTACAAAAAACAGCAGGCGAAAGCGACCACCACCCTCACGGTCCAGATTTTCTAAAGCCAAGTCTATCAGCCTTGAAGCAGATGACGTTAACGGATCACGTAAGACTCTCCGGCCTTTCATTAGGGGCTCGTTGACAGGTATCTTTTGAAGCCTGGAGGTTTATTTATTCACAGTATAATCACCCCTGCGCAGTGACCGGGGGCCCTCTGGCCTGCGCTGCTCTCCCTGCCTGTAGGAAAGAGGACGGTCAACAGTAACACTGGAGTTCAGTCGAGCTCTGCGGGCCCCAGTGTACGTGTGAAACGCTGCTCATGTTTTTCCGGGGTCCCTTGTGACCTCAGGGACGTTAGACCTCTGAGACTCAGGGGCCTCCTTGTGCTTAATGGGGCCTTGTGGACTCGAGACCTATGTCTGGGGAGCATGAATCAGACCCAGAGGCCCCATTTACACCCTGCCTCAAAATGTGATCTCTGTAGCCGAATATGTTATCTGGATAATGAGATCTGATGCCAGGACTTGCATTAACATGCCCTCTCCATGCATTATCTGGACTCTGCTGCAGCATTTGGCGGTTTGGTTCAGCAAAAACTACAACAGTTCTGTCTCAGATTTTTAAAAATTGTTTTAATTTGTTGCTTTTTGCTGTTGCATATCGGACAATTTTGTTTTTGCTTTCATTGTAGGTTCCTATTTTTGTTGAGTTATTTTACTTATTTATGGATCTTTACTGCTGGCTTGTTTTTGTCTTTTTGTGTTATCTGTGTCTTTTTGTACTATCTGCAGAGGTTGCTATGGTAACGGCGAAGGCATCAGTAGCGATAATTTATTTAATTTCATTTAGACAATTTATTTCTGAATACTCAGCTGCTCTGATGCACCTCTGTCACTCTGGATTTGATGCTGTTGTTTTCTGTAGTGTTGTCAGCCACACAAAAGACAGTTTGAAATCCTGTTTAAGCATCCAGATCATCTGGACTGAGACACATCTGTAGAAATCTGACTGAAATCACATTTCAAACCACCTCCAAATGTGGCTTGGATCTGATTTGCAAAAATCCTCTGTTGATAAAGAAAAAAACACAACAATCCAAGTGCATTAACGGCTGAATATTTCAAAAGACTTTTGCACTTAAGCAAAGAAAATATAAAAATTTCATTCTTGGATGATGTTGCAAAATCCCTTTTTGCTCCACCAGACTGTTGGCAGAAACTGTGAATTTTCTGTAGTGTTGTGAGCCACACAAAAGACAGTTTGAAATCCTGTTTAAGCTGTAGAAATCTGACTGAAATCACATTTCAAACCACCTCCAAATGTGGCTTGGATCTGATTTGCAAAAATCACGCTTCCAACATGGATTTGGGCTGGCAGTCTGAACAAAGCATAACTGTCTGTGTAACCACAGGTAGACTAGCTCAGTTAATTAGATGGGATGGCAACATGAGTGCTAACTCAGTTTTACATCATTTCCAGCACAACTCAGTGGACTTTTTTGTCTCTAAGATGTTTTTTGTGCATTATTCCAGGATGCCAAAAGCTTTGTCAATTAGTTACCATGGTAACCACTATGCACCACGCAAACATGCCATCAGGCTATTACATCGTACTTTAAAGCATGAAAACTCCCGTGTCCACTACACCTGGGTGGATGTTTACACCTGCTGAAGATCTGAACACATGCGAGTCAGGCTGTGTGCTGATGTGGTCGAGCACATCCAATCACATTCCAAGACACATTTACACCCTGCATGAACATGTGTTTTTCCTTCACGTGTCCGGATACAGGCCACATTTTAATACCAGGTGTAAAAAGGGTCAGACTCTGTGTTGTCTGTGTCTGTGTTGGCTGCGCTCCGTGACTCAGCGGTCAGACTGTGGCTGGAAGTGGACAGGGTCCTACGGAAGTAAACAATCATACCTGCTGGCTCCACTGAAGAGAGACATTAATGCCTTTCCCAAAAGCACAGATCTAGAGTAAATGTTTTAACTCCTGAGTGGGATAGTTTTACGCTTAAGTGGTGTTTGTTTTTATATTTTTTCCTGGGAATTGTCAGAAGAGGAGCTTTTTTTGCGAGAAAACCAGCCAATGGAGAAAATTAGCCAATAACTTTACAAAGTTTTTAAAGGGACAGTTTAGATCTTTTATGCGCTTGACTGAGTGTCAGCCCGATGCTCCGTCTAGGGTTGTCGGCGCTTTTCGGGTTTAAATAATTGATTCGAAAGAGGTGAAAGCAGGCTGCCATCGTCAACTCTTAATGAGTTTCTGTAATTAAATAGCGAATGATTAGATCGCAGTTGACTTTGCAGCTGGTTGATTATGCATTCCACACAGACGGGCTTGTTTCAAAACGCCACCCCGGATTCAGTTTTCGAGCCTCGTTCAGATAATTAAAAAATGAATTGTCTTCCTGTCGTCTGTAGTTTGATCTTTTGATGTGTTTGTGTCTCCTCTCATTTAAAGAGGCTCACTAACAAACTTAAAACACTCCAGCTTCTGAGGGGCTAGATAGATCCAGCGCCCCAGTGCTGTCACAGATATAACCTGGTGAGACTTGACATGAGAGAGAGAGAGACTGAGAGGAAAAGACAGAGATGAAGATGAGACAGTCAGTATGTTTATATGCACATTAATGCTCCATTATTATTCCAAACATGACAATATTCTGAATTTGATCATGTAAACAGGTCATGTAAACAGCATATTCTGTTTGGATATTCCCCATTTTTTTCACAAGTGGGACATTTTCAGATTAAGACATTTTGGGATATGCCAATATTCAGTTTTCAGGAGCATTCTCTGGTCATGTTTACAGCGCATGCAGAATATGCTTCTCAACCGGTGGGTTTACCACAGTTTGTGACTAACAAGCCAACAAATAAACAAACTAGTCAACAGTTTGCAAAGCTAAAACCCACGTTTCTGGTTGGAGGGAGAATCACACCTACTTTTAAACATTATGAAAGACTTCAGCTTTTTGTATATGTGTAAATATCACACATGAAAGATGGAGGCTGTGTTTGTACAGTTCTGTGTAGTTGGAAATGATAGTTGGATATCCCATTCCATTAGCCGTAAAAACAGCTTAGTAGGAATTTTGTCTTTTTCAGAAAAAGGGAAAAAAACTGAATATTTTGAGCTTGTAAACGTAGTGTGTGTCCAAGTGTAATTAAAGGTATACAGACAGATGTGCACTTGCTGTTGCATTGAATATGGATATTCTATTGAGAGGCAGCTTCCCTCTCATCATTTTCCAAACACAGTCACAAGCTCATCACTTTTCTGTCTGACACTTTCCTGATTGATTACAGATCGGAGCGCTGACTGAAATTTGTTTCATCGTCTGGCAAGACTGATGAGTCCGACTGCTTTAATGCGCCCACATCCAGTCAAGGAAAATACTGCGTTTTAGCCATATGCTGTCATTGCGTCAGGCTTGAACTTTGCTGCTTTGGTGCAACGGTGTCACTCCCCACACAGTCAGCGTTGGTCTGCTACGTCACTCCGGGCTTAGTTTCAAGGTCGTAAGACAAATTTTTTGGAGAGAGCTTCTTCAAACTGAATTCCATGTCCCTTGCATGACTGCTAAATCCACACTTTTACATTAGCACTCATGTATTATTTTCAAAATCTGTCTCTCTAAATTTTTCGAACATAAGTCAGAAAGTTTCAGAAATATCCTTAGCAGTGCAACTAAAGCAAACTCAGCCCTATTCTGAGGTATTTTTATTCCACGTTTAAGGTTTTCTTGACGTGACATATTGCGGCTTAGGGGATCTTGCGTCGAGCTTTAAATTGTTTGCTCCTCTGTTGATAAAGAAGAAACCATAACAATCCAAGTGCATTAACGCCTGAATATTTCAAAAGACTTTTGCACTTAAGCAAAGAAAATATAAAAATTTCATTCTTGGATGAAGTTGCAAAATCCCTTTTTGCTCCACCAGAATGTTGGCATAAACTGTGAATTATAAACGACCAGTG
>OMLB01012811.1:6320-30489 GCA_900302555.1 Myripristis jacobus
AACAACTCGAGCTCTACTTCCCATTCACATGCACCAATGAGACAAGACTGCAGGGCTATCGGCACCACAGTGTAAATAGGTTTTTGTTCTTGTGGCTTGTGGCCAAGGGCCATTAACACTCTCTGGCTCGAAGACAGTCCTGGCTTGCAGTGGTACCACAGTGGAAAGATGGCTACTGAGTACCAGCAACACTGGAAGAGACTAACGGGGTCAGTGGGTCAAGACCTAATCCCACTGCCACTACCCAGTCAAAGAAGCCAATCAGCTTCAATATATAATGAGGGCACATTCAACTAGGATTACACCGATACACTGGGATGATACTGGCTCAGCAAGTTATTGTGATCCACCTCTGATATGATGCATAAGGAGAGTATCACGTGTTGTAAAAGTACTGTCCAAGGCTTCTCCACCCTGACAGGAATAAACGGGGAATCACTGACATTTTCCAATTGTTTATCATGTAAATTGGTAGGTCTTGTATTTGCTCAAATCAATAGGTTTAATTTTAGAATATCTGTATGTTTTGCCTTCCAACACAAGACTAAACCCATGTCTGCTCATTACAAGCATGTAGAACATTGGTATACACATTTTTCTGTGATATTTACTAATCAGGTTAATCATTATTAACATTTACGTACTGACACTTACATGACTTACGTGGTTTATATGATTGCTTTTCCTCTTGTCTCGTACTGAAAAAGAGGAGAAATATTAAATAAAGAGAAAAAAAACAATTAAAAGCCACATCAAGGCCATACACTTAAACATAATTATTGCACTGCATCTTGGAAGGTCATGATACTTTTATGGGGGAAAAATCCGTTGCAGATATTTCAAACAAAACTGAGCAGTTCAAATCTGAAATATGACTGGTGGAAAATTCTATTTTAAATAATTACACAAAATCCTGCGAGAATGGCATTTCAGCAGAAAACACTGGATGACTGTAATGCAGTGATGTGGTTAGTGGTAGGCACATGCCTTCAATTATTGTAATTTTATGACTGAACTGTACCCCCTTAATTAGTCAAATAACAATAATCTGACATTTCACAGAATCTGATTTAACTATCCTGTCTGCTCCTTGAGCCCTTATGTGCCAAACCAGACTTGGAGACTTGGTTAGAAGGAAGTGCCATGCCTGGGTCTGAAAATATTTTGTCTACTAGCAACAGCTACAAAATCTCCAGAGTGTTTCAAATTATGTTTACAACTTAAAAAGACATGGAGACCTCTAAAAGGCTTTTCTGACCAATAAGCAACGGGTACCATTCAAGTTAGTGGACCTAATTTTGAACTATTGGGGGTATTCTGACCAAAAATAAATTGGTTCAGAGCCTGAAAAGTTGGTTCCCAGCTGGAACCAACCAAACTAGTATGACCTGAAGCAACCATGATAAGTATGGATGATACTACAGGGAAAGATGAGACAATGGAGAAATCAAACTTCATTGGTCTGTTGAAGAAACAAAACTATTGCTTTGGACATCTCCTGAATTTCAGGAAAAGATATAAGGGAGGATATAAGAATATAAATTATCCAAAAGTTAAAAAGAAAAATATTGCAGATACTCAAAGAGACTCCAAAATGGACCTAGTGAAGGACAGACTACTATGGGGAGTACCTCAACAGCATGCTGGGACTGGGGCTGAATTCAGCCACAGCAGTGCTGGAGTCAGTGGCTAGAGACCTGGACACCTCTGTCACAGTGGTTTGATTACAAACTGAAGCAAATGCTGGACGGTTCATTAGTTAGCACCTTGGTTCCACGAGTCTTGAATGGACCTGGTTCAAGAATCAGAACTGTTTAGGTCAAAAAGAGGTATGATGTTTACCTGTTAATGTGGCTGCAACCCAACCCCAAATTTTGTCAGAAAATTCACACCGGGTTCGACCTCATTTTCTAATTAAGACACTTCAGTTGGGCTCAGTCAATTGTAATACTTAATTAACTCTGGTTGAGGCTATGAGTTCTATTTTTGACATTGTGTATGCTTACATACACAGTGGGGGCTGTGGGCTATAGACTGTTGGCTAGGGAGATTGGCTAGGTTTGAGCATCTATTTCAAGCCTGTGCAGCAATTCAACCTCTGTATTTTAAAATATATGTGACTGAGTCAGTGAACTTGGGAATTGGGATTGCACTGATATTTTTGAATACTTCAATTAAGACAGTGACCATGTAAACAAAAACAATTCTATGAATTATTGAGGTGTGGGACAGAATGAATGATCACAAGCCATTTTTCAAACCATCATGCACTGAAACTTCAAGTCATGTGTCATCTGTGTGCTAATGGTTCAGATGATAATGGGGGACAAGACTAAATATAACACAGCTGTGAATCAGCCAGTTGACATGAAACAAATTTCCCCTATGGTATAATAGAGGGAACAAAGC
Source organism: Myripristis jacobus (assembly GCA_900302555.1). NCBI lineage: Eukaryota > Metazoa > Chordata > Actinopteri > Holocentriformes > Holocentridae > Myripristis > Myripristis jacobus. The sequence continues at coordinate 8,730 of OMLB01012811.1, forward strand.
CAAACCAAACTATGGTGTGTCATGGGTGTGTGTCTGTGTCATGTTATGATTGCTCACCATCTGTCTGGGACTTGCTAAGGAAGATGGTGCTCGCTCGGGCATGGTCTGATGGGTTGGACTCCAAGGCCAGCTCTGAAAAAACACAGCAACATGTCAGTGGCTGTAGCCAATACAGCAATGAGATACAAGAGCGTACAGTAGCATTCCAGTACATTAACATCATTTTTAGCAGTACAGTCTCTAGATGTTGGGTATAAAGAACCAGTGCCAATTAGGTACGGGTCTCTGGCTGGTTGGAAGCAAAATACCAGTAAGATCAAGGTCCTGCTATTGATTCTGGACGGTGTCCTTTATTTTACTTCATTCACATACTTCTCAGATGTTTCCTTTATAGTTTTCTGGTAGGAACATAGCAATGACACAACGATCAATGACATCTGTTTAGACAGGGTTTCAATGATGGCAGACAGAAAAACACATCATGGCATAACTTTACTAGAGCAGATGGAAATATGAATCAATACAGAACAGACATATATTTTTGTAAAAACATGTCTGGAAGTTGGCAAACAACAGCACTCTCCTAAAGCATTAATTTGAAGTAGTACAGTGTGACTGCTTCAGCAAAGCAAAGTGGACACCATTCACCCAAGCTATCCATTCATCCTTGTTCAGTCCACAAAAACTAAAGAGTGTGTGCAGAACTACGTTCTGGTGATTTTAGGGGAAGTGAAATAGTGAGGCAGCTGCTTGCCCTTGGGCACTTTTCATCACGTCTTAGTTTCTTAGTGAGACTGCAGCCATTGCTTGTTTCTGCAGTAGTGCACTGTACCAAGCTGTCAGTCCATTCACAATGGGTTTCATTATGAAGCACTATCAGCTATAAGCCTGTCCCTTTTGGGAGAAAAATGCTACATTTGTATTAAGCTGGTAGCATCAAATGTTTCTATGCAAAAATCTTGAATTACCACAAGAAAATCAGAGAGAAACGGTTGTGTGTAGCCTAATTCTGCTTATTAATATTTTGTACTATAGTGTGCCAACACCTTGGTACATGCCTGGCTTGAGTTTCAAAAATAAATGTCTGAAATCACAAATATATTAAAAATAGCAATATCTTGATGATTATATATTAGGATCACTGCCCATCAGCACCAGGAATCACTAAGCAAATAAATCCTAACAGTTTCTTAAGATGAACCAATACACTAGCACACTATCCATACCAGCTGACATCTGCTTTAAAAAGCAATACTGGTAATGGTCTGCAAAGTCTTTTTGCTGCCAATACTTGGCTGACTGTGAAATTTACTACTGTGTACTATCACAGAGAAAAAGCTATGGGTACTGTGTTTTGTCTTTTATATTGCAAATAAATGGAAGATAACTTAATTACAAATGATCACTATATATTTCATTACAAATCTCAGGCTACCAGAGTACCTCTGCACTTAGGCTAAATGATAAACCTAAGCAACAGTCAGGAGACTAAACTCATTCCACAAAGCAAAAACAAACACAAAGACAAAGCACAGAAACACAAATATTTGGATTAAGTATCATGCTGTTGGATGCATACAGCATTGGAAACGTAACCTCTCATTATTAATAATGCCATTTTTTCTTCTCACCATTTTAATACACATCTCCTCCAGTGCACAGAAAAATGTAAATTAAATGTAAACTTTTTTGACTGATTTGCCTCCCACTACCAGTTATTTCATCATCATGATGATCTTATTCTGAAGCAAAAGACACTGATCATGGCCCCCTCTTACCGACTCATGATCTCTATGAGAAAACACCAGGTTGGCTAGATCACAACATATTGTTTTTTTTTTCCCTGCCAACACTTCTTTTGACTTCATTTTAAAAAGTTTATTCCTATCCATGAAAGGCATTCTTGAATGGTGTGTTTCTTCGTGCCACTAAGAAAAATACTTCTTAGAAGACGAGAAGGAACAACTGGCAGTGTATGGCTACTGGTGATGGAAAAATACCAATTGTGGCTTCCCTTTTCTCTTCACAGCTTCACTTCTATCCTTATTATCCCTGCATTAGTCACAATCAATCATGGACTCTATTGCCTCATTCAGTGCCACTTGTACGGTCTACGACAGCCAGTGCTGGTACTCCAGTCTTTTCTATTCTAGCCTGCTGTGGTGTTGAAAACATTAGGATGCCAAGGGATGCGGGTACGTATAGTTTAGTCTGTCAGATGCGCATATCCACAGCAGTGGTACAGCAATAATGACAGAAGGCATCCATGTATCAAGCTCTTGTACTGGGGCCAAGGCACAGACAACTAGTCCACTGATCACTGTAGATCTGGTGTCACCAAAAAATGGATGATGGTCCAGGTCTGGACCAAGTAACCCAGTAAAGTCCACAAACTTTTTAGTTTTGTGGTTCATTGTGACTGCTGTATCTCTGTGTCTTGTCCAATCCTGTGCGTTATTTAAATCACTCAACCATCTTGGCGTATCAAAATGATTTTACAGCAGGAAGTGCTTGTATCCAATGAGAAAGAGAAGCAAATGTATGAGATACAGAGGAAGAAAAATAATCACTTCGTATCCTCTGTTTCACAACAGGCACTTTATTTTACTAGTAGAGAGACCCAGTATTGTTCAGATGAGGACTGATGTGAGAAGTATTTTATTTTATTTTCAATTTTTACGAAACTCATTTTGATACTTCTGTGAGCAGGCCTGCTTATTTTTTTTCCACACTTTTACAATGTGTCCAATGTGAGAATGGCTGGGAAGGGTACTGTAATTGTACTTAATTACATTTTATAGTTATACACACTCCTGAATTTTTAAATGAATACCCCTTGCTGTAGAGGTTTTGCTTATCAAGTTCATAACATGAGTGTGATAAACTGCAAGGGTTGACTTGTATAATGGGATGGGTTAAACAGCTACTGATGTGCTCTAGAAAGGTAATTTTGTTTCAAATTACCACCCACCAAGCTCCCATGCCACATCCAAGGGACACCACAGTGCTTGTTACAATGGTCCTCATGCAAGAGCAATTGCCTATTTTTAATGTTCATTTTGTCATACTTTTTTTTGTTAGGTGGGTTCATACGAGTCGGCCAAATCAGATTCAACAACTGCTGACAACTTCTGGAAACCTTCCTAAATGGTCGACATAACTCTGATGAATTCCACCTGTTCACAAATGAGAGCACGTTAATGAGACATGTGAATTAGCACAGCCCAAAAATGCCACACAAGGCAGGCATATCTCACAGGCAGGCATAATAAATATGACTTCCTTATAGCCAATGTTAATACAAGCAGCTGAACAAGTAATACAATGAACAAAACAGACTGTACACTACAGGCACATATATACATCTCAACAGTGTGATCAATTAAAGGCCTCTGACAGCATAATATGCAGTTCCATCCCAATATGTTTCTCCACCATTATGCCACCGTGTTACAACCCTGCACCATAAAACTGTCACATATACACTACCTCATATCCTAACATCACAGAAACACAGCATGGTCAGCATCACCGAAGTGTCTAATTCAAAAATTTAACAAATTAACAAAAGTGGACTGTATTATCTGATGGAGGAGGAAGCTCACAGTCGGAGTGGAGTATATGAGATTGGGTCACCTGATCTTAATTAATTAGAATAGCTTACATGATTTTTTTTAAATGATTAATATTGTCATTCAAATTTTCTGAAAAGGAAATTTGCTCTGCCAATTTTCTACTGAAAAAAAAAGTTAAAAGGGAATCAGACTAATTATGGAAAAGATCCAACAAAGCAAACCCTGCTCAAACATGCACACACACCAAATCATTAAAACTGCAGCTCGTGGACATCTGCCTTAAATTGGCTGAAAAAAACAAACCTATATACACAAAATAGCAACAAAATGGATTGAAAAGGGGCAGGTGTCAATTTTGTAGAAAGAATGTGCATTGATTATTTTGGCTGGTCTTTTTTAGCAGCCTTTTGCAGGTAAGCCACAAAGTTCATATCATTAATTTTGCTTCTATGCACAATATATGGCATGTTTACAATGTAAACACATTGTCTTTTTTAGTCCAACATGGAGAACATTTAAACAGAGACAGTCGTGAGACATTTCACTGGCCTTTTTCTTGCATTTACTCACAGACATTTACTGAATGAGGCAACAAGTCTAATTCAAGTTATGGATTATAAGTTCAAAACAATCTGAAAGCAGCCCTAGGCTATACACAAGCAGGAAGCAGAGCATAATGTTCCTTAACCCGTCCTTACAGACAGGGTGAATTACATCAAAGAGGAGGAGGGATTAGTGGACGATGCAGCCGAATGTGAGGCAAGGACGGAGGGGATGAAAGGAATGCAAGAAGATCTTGTGGGACTCACGCTGGCCCTTACACTGCCATCAGCTGGCTTCACCAAACAACACTCACACACTGCTGTCGTCACCACACCAAAATACATTTGAATAAGCCCTCTGTGCATGTCTGTGAGACTATGAAAAGAGGCGTGAGGAATGAAAGCACAGTATTAGGCCCAGGCCTCCATCACAGGCAAACATCTGAGATCACTTCATGATCTGTTCATCTGGTATTTAGACTCAGAATTTCTGCCTCAAAAATCTGCCTACATATTTGAAAGCCCAGGCTAACTTGGTAATGGCTCGGCTCCAGTAGATGATGTACCCATTTAGCTATGAAGAGAAGAGGAGAGAGGTGGGGGTGCCGGGTGCTGTATCTGTTCAACTGGTCGGGATACCAGGGATAGAAGGGAGATTCCTGGGGGTCTCTCAATGCCATCGCCTTGATAACTAACCAGCCCAACTGATCCCAGTGACTAGACAAAAATAGGACAGGCACTCAAAGCTTTGATTCCAGGAATACTCCATGTTTCTTTTTGCTTTCATTGACTGGCTTACTATTCCATGACTGGGGGGGGGGCGCAGTATAAAGCTCAATTTTTCACATAGACTATGTGCTATTAAGTGAAGCTGATCATCGAAAGTGACCCCATTACTGTTGAGGGCTTCTGTATACTGTCATGTCTGAGTGTATATTGCTGCACCATATAAGCTGAGATCAATATGACTGAGTGCCTATCTGATCCCAAGGAATGCCAAGAATGTCCTTCAATAAGTGCATCAATAGCAGCATGGGGTTCAAAGTATGTGTGGCAGCTTGGCAATAGCCAAAGGGTGTGTGCGCGTTCTCTAGCTGCTTAGCTGGGAGTAAATAGTCAAGTCATTGTCTAGTGTTGTAACCCTAAAGGAAGAATGAGTGTGCGTGTTTGATTGTGTGTTTATCTGTTAACCATGAAAACATCAAACCCTGCTACACATAGAACACTTAAGCAGATCCTATCACCAAAAACGAATGCAACACCCTCACTGCATGTGAACTTTTGAGTTCTTTTATGTCTTTTGAGTCAGTTTTTATGGTTGGCTACTGTATACGGCTCCCTGTTCATTGTGACAGAAGGGATTAAAGCTACTCCTCCCTCCAAACAGGGCACAACACAAGTATGGGTGTGACACTCAATGGATAAAACATGAACAAACAAAATGCAGTGCATGCATGACCACACAGGGGAAGTTATTTGAGCGTGATCCAACGCCCAAAGCAACTCTACATGTTGCACGTACCATCGGGAACTTCTCTGTCGCTGATGTGCTGCAGGTAAGGCCCGGTGTTGTCATCACTCACGTCGGTGTTGGTCTGGTAGTCCTCCAGCCGCTCTGCCGGCTGCCTCGACGGTAGTTTGGGACTCCCCTCGGGAGAGACGCAGCATGACACCGTGTTCCCCATTCCAAAGCTGGAGTACGCTCAACACTATTTCAGCCAAGTCCACAGTAGTGCAAATATTTGTAGCTAGCTAAAGTTAGCTGCCCCCCAACAACACAAACATTAGCTAAGGGTTTGTTCAACACTATCTTTGCGTGCTAAATCGCCGCTGTCCACCAACTCCTCGGAATCGCATTTCTGTCCATTTGTGGGTCTGTTCTCCTGACTGTCATGCAACAACAGTGCAAAAACACTTTGAAAATCAGCGTTTGTCCGTGTAACGCTTTTTGTGTGTTTGGAGTAAAAATAACAAGCAGCTGTTAGCTGAAATCCAAGTGGTCGCTAACTCCTTCATTCATTCAACGTGCGCCCCTCGGTTGTTACGCTGCTGGGTAGCTAGCTAGCATTTTAGCAAGCTAGCTAGCTACTGTCCTTAACTTTTTAGTGCACATGAAGTCCCCTGTAGCTGTTGTTCAGACACCATCTGTGCCACAAGAAAGAAAGGCGATACGACTTCCAGCCAGCGAATTCTGACGAGTATTCTTTCCAGGACTTTCCGTAACCCGACAGCTGTTCTCCTCCACTCGCCTCAGTCTGTCGCCAAATCTCGCCCGAGGCTTCTGCGGCCTCCGCAATGTATAATATCCCAGCTGAAGAGAGAAAATAAATCAGTCAGCCAACAAAAAAGTGTCGCTCCAAGTTAGTGTGGCTAGGTCCTCTACGGATTCATCTGATAGCCGGTTCTGGTTTTGACGACCGTCCAGTCAGTGGCTCACCCCCACCGGGTTAACACTGCTGCTGCTCCCCGCTGCCGCCATCTGTCTGCTCTGAAACACCAATACTTGGCACGGAGAGCCAGCGCCCGCCCACTTAGGAATTCCATTCACCGCCATTGGTCGTGTAATCAAAACAAGCCCGTTCTTCAGTCGCTCATTGGACGAATTAATTGTCTGTAGGAAACGATTTAAACCGATGAATGCATTTATAGCGGATGGTACTATTTTCGTATCCGCAACCTTATTTGACAGTAAAAACTGAAGCCTTTACGCCCCACATGTCAGTCAGTTCACCCCTACCAGATTCAACATTTTCCATCGAAGAGAAAAAGAGTAATCATGTTTTAATGAATAGTTTTAGGCCCTGGTTCTGTGATTAGAGCCCCTTTTTTAATTTCTTCCATCCCTGTCTCTTTCCACCATTGATCCAAACCGTCAGTCCACTGGCACTAGAGGTTTGAACAAAACATGAGGTTGTGCAAAATTACAACAGTACAACCAACATGCCGAAAGGTGGTAAGAAAACATCTGACTTAAAAATATATGCCTCTTAAAATATGGGGAAACATACAATATAGACTATACAATGTATACTAAACATTTACCACAAAACAAACACATTTGGGACGGACTACAACAGAGATTGCGAGCCAGGCCCTCTCGTCCAACATCAGTGTCTGACCTCACAAATGCTCTTCTGGATGAACGGGCAAAAATTCCCAGACACACTCCAAAATCTGGTAGAAAGCCTTCCCAGAAGAGTTGAAGCTATTCCAGCTACAAAGGAGGATCAACTCCATATTAATGCCTATGGATTTAGAATGGGAGGTTAGAAAAGCTCCTGCAGATGGAATGTGGAAGTGGTCCAATACTTTTGTCCATATAGTGTGATGTGTGGGTATTTAGTACCCACACATCATTTGCAAAATGATTTGTTGCAATCTAATAATGTGTGGAAATTGTAGAAGGGCAGGCATTCAAAATCACAGATTTGGTCCTCTAAAATGCTTTTTTCATTTGTGCCCACATGCTTCAGAGGGTTAAATTGGTTGGTGGATCAATTGATGAGAAGATAAAGTGGCACAAAGATGGTCAAAGTCACTAAATTTTGACACGAAAATACCAACCAGCAGTAGCTTCTATCCAAATCTATATCATTATATAAATACTGGCCATGCATATCAGCTTAAATGTAGTGAAAAACCTCTCGCAGGGTAATAATATACCTGCAACTTTTAATACATTTTTATTTAATATTAAAAATGTAATTTTTTGTGATTGGCTTGCTGAAATGGCTATTAATCAACAACATAACAAATGAAAAAGTTTGAGAGCAATTTATTGTGATAATAGCAAGTGTTTACAAAAGGGTGATGCAATGTAAGAGTTACAGAGCACTTCCAAATAATAGGCTGGTAGACTTTTATAAGGTAATGATGTTGAAACAAAGAGTATACAACACACCATTAGGTGACCTTGTCTCTATTACATACTATACAATAAATGGCATTTTCAATTGATAACTTGTAAAAGTGGCAATATATAAACGGATCACGCAAAAGTTAGAAAAAGGTTATTGACACTGTTCTAGAAATTCTACATGTAGTTACACACATGTATACCAATCTGTGTCATGCACAAATGAAGCCTGGGTATAAACAGTTCTGGCACAGAAATGAAACCACTGTTGGTAAAGGATCTTGTTTAATCACATCACATACTTGAGCTCAATATATCAAATCAACATGAGTAGGCTATTACTATTTCTTTCCAGCACCAGCACTGTAGCTGTGGGTTACAGGAAGTGGTTCAAACCACAGTCTGAAAATTATTTTCTTGTTATGTGAAAACACATTGCACACATGTTGTTCAAAGCAACTCATCAAACCTCTATTGCAGATTTCTTCTGTTCTGCATTAACTGGTTTTTCCACAGTCGCTGAGGCTCAAGGTGTGCTGAGTCAAATTGTGTTTCCAGATATGAATACATAATCTGCCCTGAAAAGGCACCGCAAAAAGATTACCTCTGCAATTTGTCATGCTTGGATTCAGCCACGCAAATGATTTGTCAAAACCATGATATGAAAGGCAAGAGGCAGACCAAAAGAGATGAAGATGTGTGCTACTCAGCCAGGCTGAGCACAGCTACAGTACATGTTCATGTGTTGTGGGTCAACATCGACCTCTAAGCATTTCTGCATTACTCCAAGCATGAGCTGCTAACTGATTCTGTAGTCATTTCATCCACTGCTCCCAACCGCTTTGACCCATACATACATTACAAATACTCATGTATACTGTACATTATCAACATTTTGTAAAATAGAAAAATAAAACAAGCTAATGTGTAACAATGAGCTAAAAATAATACAAAAGAAACCCAAACATGAGTCTGTGTTGCTTCCGGGGAGAAACATTCTGGGGAGGCAAAGCTGGAATAAGAGTTTCTCCCACTGTGGGGAACCTTTCATTACCTGTAAACAAACAAACAAACAAACAAACAAACAAACAAACAGACAAACAAAAGACTATTTTATGGTTTGCAGAGACTTGTCTGCAGTTGAAATGAACCAAGACCAAGTTGATGACTTAATATTTACACTAAAATGAGTGGCTTACCCACAGAAACACTGTCAATAAGAAATAAAAAAGGATTAATGTAGTTTTGCAGTACAATAGATACAGTACAATATAATAATGTACAAAAAAACATGACTCCAGTTGACTAATGGGTTTTGTGCTTTTGCTTGGTGAACTGAAAGATACCCAAAAAAAAAAAAGTTTTAGTGGGCGATCCATTTCACTTTACGCCTATGATGTGAAAAAATGCATTTATAGTTAAGAATGTAACAATTTACAGCCGAATTCAAAACCACCAAGGGTTGTGTAACTCTAGACTGACGGCTGCAGCAGTGGCAATTTATTTCTTGGTCGTTTCCAACTAAATGAAACCAAGGGCTGTTAATTGAACTGATATATCTTGTGGACCGTAACTGCTCTCAACAGACTCACTTTTCTCTACAAATATACACCGTCAATCCTAAACACAGCATAAGGCTAGTACAGCACTCCAAAATAGAACACTTTCAACAAAGGCCTCTTCCCATACACGTAGCTGCCATGATTGTATTAGGCCTGGTAGATTAAATGAATACACTTGTACAGTGACCTCTATTATACACCGACATATATGTTACAAATATGCAAAGTTGGTTTCATATAAGCCATAAGAACATTTTCATATCAAATAAACAGAAATACGATCTACACATGCTGTAGAGCCTATGGGTGGTCATACAAAAAGAAAACTAAAAGAAGAGACTAAGCAATACATGTATCTTCTCACAAACCACGAACAGTCCCACAAAGCCATCTCTCAGCGCGACATGTCTTCATGAATTATTTGTGCCGAGCACATGTATTCGTAGCCAATGGCAAGAATCAAAAGCAGATCTGCTACATGTAAAAAAAATCTGTAAACTGACTTTGAGAAGTGTCTGTAATCCGTATTTTACCGCCATTCACCAGAAACCCATATACTAAGACAGACAACAATAATCTATAATAATCTACTTGAGGACAAAATGGCATAGCAAAATGGTTAAATTCCTTGATAAGATTATCAAATTAAAATGATTTACCACAGCAAAATCAAAACAATGATGCTGGTCACTTTAGTCACGAGGGTCTGAAGCAGATCTCTTTCTATTTGTGAACTTGCCATCGGTCATATCGCATATTGGTAAGGCTGGGGAACCCTAACTTTATGAAATTTATGAATGTTTTAAGAGTGTATAAACTGTGCCATAGCCAGCTAGTAGTCCTTCCCAGCAGCACTGACAACGTCTTGCGGTGGAGGAGCAGGAAAAAAGTACACGAGTGATTTGAAAAACGTGATGTCCTTTTTCAAAAGACAGTCCGGTTGAAACGAACCTTGGCCGTGGCGATCCACTGTCTCCCGACGGTACAGAATTCCACTTCGTTCGCGGTAGGCAGTTTGTAGCATCTTTAAAAACACTTAGAAAAAAAGACTTGTCCATGCCCAAAAAGCCAATGGTTGGAAGAGTCCCATTTACAAGTGGCCACGTATCGGATAAGTTGGTTTTGCGTTAGGATGGGATACCAGATGTGGGTCAAGTAACAGTTCACAATTCATCCAAAGGCTTTAACTGTGGCTGATTGAGCTTGCCTGGTAAAACAATGCTGTGTCGGAGTCATAATTCTATTCAGTGCATACATAGTCCTTACACAATGCTATCCATACTGTACTCTGTGGTATACAACATAGGCTCTAACTCTAACCAAAAACACCCCCCAAATAACGAACAATTTCAATATATTACATTCAAGCCATGCTAAACACAGAGGTTTAAGGTGTGTCTAGCTTCACATTATGGTTGTTTTCCATCAGCTGTTAAATTTACCCTCCATCGTGTTATACCCTAGCCTGTGCATACACAATCCTGATTGGGTAGGCATCCAAATCAGGTAGCCATAATGAGTACGGATGCCCACTGGGTGCATTTAGTGTTGCACAGCATTGTGGATAGTGTCTCAGTCTGCTAATTTTCAGTTTTTCCAATGTCTGTTATCAACCCTGGAAACTACACAATGGTATTTTCCCATGTACTGATATTGTAGAAAATGCGCCTGCTTAGTATTTTGAGATTCACTGCACCAACATAGCTTACAGGTCAGCAGGTAGTATAAGCAGAATTGTGATAGGGTAGCACTCTCAAAGAGAGTTAGTCCTGTCCAACTGCAGAGCCAGGCACTCAGAATCCAACAGTCAAAGTATTTGAGAAGAATTGTAATGCTACTTGGGCGAGCTCTGTGTGGAGGAGGGGAGCTACTCAGACTTGTGGCAGTAGAGGTCTTTAAGGGCTTTGAGTTCCTCGATCAGCGTTTTGTTCTGGTTCTCCAGGACGGCCACTCGGTTCTCCAGACACTTCACGTATTCCTTCTTCTTCCTGCGACATTCACGGGCCGCCTCTCTGTGGGAGGAAGAGGACGCATTTTTATTTGTTTTTGCCGTTTTGTGTGCAGATATGTCTGACACTGTACAGTGTTGTCCCTACCACAGGAATTAGTTGGCGAGCTGCCCACTAACCACAATCACCCACCCACTGATCTAACCACCCTCACTGATTTTGTGATGTGGGCTAGCTAACCATGACTGTCTTGTTGTAAACAACTCTGAATCGCACAGTAGCTAATGTTACTTAGCCCAGTAGTTGCAGGTAACCAGCCTGGCAAAAATCAACGGTTTGTTCTGGTTAACTACACTGACTCTACTCAAGCTACAGTTCAAGACAGGAGGCCAGGGCTAATGGAGCTCAAACGAATGGGTCAAACAGATTATGCATATATATGTATATATATACCTGTTCTTCATGAGGCGGACCTCCCTCTTGCGGGTGACCTCCTCGGTGCCCCCCTGAGTGGGAAGAGCAGGGGAGGAGGCCATGACCACTCCTGGAGCGATGGTGCTGGCCGGGGCTGCTCGGATCTGGTAGGCCTGGACATCACCAGAAGCAGCTGGGCAGGGTGGGTCATAAGAAAGCAGACATTTAGGTCCGAGCTCTTGACAAAATCAGTCATACTTTGAGAATTAACAGTCATTCACTCTGATGTTAAATTTCAGTGAAATTAAACTCTTTGTATTTTTCCTTTAATTTGCAGTAAATGATATGGCTAAATGATCTAGCTCATGGACCACGCTGCTCCTGGATATCAGAATGGCAAGCTCACTATTTTTAAAAGGAAACTAAAGACCTACCTTTTCCATTTGGCTTTTATTTTGGAGTAATGTTACAGCCTTAGTTTTTCAGTTTAATCATTGGTTTTCATATTTATTAGTTTTCATCCTTGTGTTTATTTTATTTATTTTTTTATTCAATTGTTGACTGTTATTTATTTGTTTTTAACATTTTATAGGTTTACTGTAATTTTTAATTTATTTTTATTTGTTTTTTGTCTTTGTTCTTGTGAATCACTCTGGGCTGCATGTTTGCATGAAAGGTGCCATATAATCACAGTTGAGTTATAATTTCATACTGACAGAGAAGATATGATGCGATGTGCTATGTAGAATAAATATATACAGAACAAATAGTAGCACAAAGTTGGTTTCAATCCAAGTCAGTGATGCAAACCTGAAAACATCCCCACTATCACTTTTTCCTCTCACCTTGGACAACGACCTGGTTACTGGGAACCAGTATCTGCTGGCCATCGCTGGTCTGGGCGTACTGGAGGATGGTGGTGCCGGGCTGGGCTGCCGCTGCTGCGTTGGTCATGGTCAGAGTCTGGAGGCCTTGGACCCCGTCTGTGCCATTATTAGCCAGCTGGATGGCCCCACCCTGGGTAATTGCAACTGTGTGTGGTTTTGGGGTGGGGGGCACAAATATAGAATTATTCTTCATCACCAATGACAGTGCTATAAAGATCCAATGAAAAACTACAGCAACTGGATTGAAAGAGCATCCACAATGTTGATCCTTCACATTAATGTTAGCAGCTAGGTGTAACTGTGTTAACCTAATGCACTGGAGTTAATCTGCCCTCCAGTTCAACTCACTGCTCAGTGATACCCAGAAATACTCTCTTGTGTATATAACATTTTTTGACCAATTGATCTTGTTTCCATCTGCTTCACTGTCATCGAGGTTTCCCACTCTAGTGCGATGTAAATCAAATGTGACTGCTGTGTGAAATAGGCCAACTGCAATTTAACACACCAACTGCACACAGACTCCCGTCATGAGATCGATTCTTGATTCTGCTAGTAGATGACCTACTGTATTGGCCGCTGCTGGTCTGGTAGATGGGTGTGGGCACGGTAACCGTGGTGATCGCAGGTGCAGCAGCAGCAGAAGAGTCCTCCTCAGCCTTTTCCTCCTCGATACGAGGGACGGCCGGTGCATCGGATGAAAGGTCGTTGAGGATTTTCCTGTTGGCATCACAGGCAAACACCAACAGCAAGGTTTTTTTTCTTAAAATGCAGTGACAGGGCTGATGTAACATTCACATATTCATCAACCTGAATTAGCCCGAGCATCACGACCACCTTCTTTTTCTATCATCTGCATGTCCTGCAAGCGCTTCATAACACCACAAAACAGCACCTGCTGTAGCTAGACGGCATATTCTGAAAGAGCCCTTAGCTGTAAAAACTTGGCTGTGAGCACATGAACTCAAATACCTTTCATAAGAGTCTTTTCAGTTTGGCTGTGAACATTCACAAAAGCCTAGAGGAAGAACTTGATTTTTTTTGGTGACCCCATGACCTTCCTTTCAGTGCTACCATCAGGCCAAACATTCAGTTTGTGAATGTGATAAGTCCAGTGATTTCTACTACGCTGTGTAGGACACAAATGAAAGTAAACTGAGCATCTCTTTAGAAACCTGACCTCATTGCTCTGGGAAGACTGGTAATAACAGCCCTCACTTAGTTCTACGTGGTTTCTATTAAATGTTTTATTGTTGGATGTGTACTCCCATCCACCACCATGTTTGCTGACATTCAACGGAACAGAAGCACACGCTCTTTATTTCTCTATTTCTCCGTTTTCTCTTTGTTGACACCAACTAATAGACCTCAGCCAAGCATAAAAAAGCATTTTTTTGGTCAAATTCCAGTATTTTCCATTCAGGTTTTCTTATATGCAAATTTAAAATGTGCATAAAAATAGATGGATGTAAACCTTACTATTGTCTTTGGAAACACCTAAATGGTTGCACTCAGACAGATGTAACAGTAAAGTGAATAAGCACACACGCTGCAGAGTCAGGGTAGCTGCTAATGGCGCTAGTTTTGTTTTTAACAGGCTGAGAATCTCTCAGTGGTAATGTGGCTTTGCTCTCCATGTCAGTTAAACACACACACACCTGTATGACGGACGTCGTGACAGGATCTCCCTGCGCTTCTGAGAGTCAGTCACACTGTCTACTGACTCCTGGGAGTCCTCACTTTCTGCTATAGTGGAGATCTACAAAACAGAAAACACACACACACACACACACACACAAAATCTGTTCACAACTGCATCATATGAACTGTCAAGTTTCATTTCATAATAATGCCTACTTGTGTGGATTATGATAAAAAATGTTCACTTTGGAACTAATTCAGGTTAAAGGGGATATCATTTAAATTCCCCTCTAGCTGTTATGTATTTTTCAGAATGTTAGCTGGGGGGAAGTCCACCTCAACGGCAGGAGGCTAACAGTTAGCATTTGGAGCATCCAGCCAGTATCCAGCACTCAGTAACAATGAGAGGAAGATAGCACCACTACTGTCCTACACAACAGCTAGAGGGGGAAGTGAAATAACATTACATAAAATACGTAAATGTCCCTTTAAGGGTTAATAAGTAATCAGTATAGTACAGATCAATTTCACAATAATGATGCTGTGTTTTTAATAAAAGGCCAATATGTGCCACATGCAGCCTAACTGAGTATGTATGTGTGTGTGTGTGTGTGTGTGAGTGCTTCACCTGCACAGCCTGGACCTGTGGTGACTGGATGACAGAAGGCTGTGCAGCCTGGATGACTCCATGAACCTGAACTGTCTGTCCATTGGGAAGCTGAACCAGCGTAACTGTGGGACCCGTTGCTGAGGCGTGACCTGTTGCCATGGATACCTGAAAGGCAGAAGTGATGTCATGTTACTGTTTGAGGAGACACAACCTTAAACGCTCTGACAGGAACCTTAATGTGGAATTCTTCTGTGAAAACTAACATTACTGTACTGCTGCTGTATTTGTATGAAAGTACAAACTGTACACTGTCAGCCTTTCTGCCAGTTTTCTATGACACCTGTATTGCTGTTGTGCAGTGTACCTGCTGAAAAACCAGCTTTAATTTTTTTGTGGTAATTTTATACTACTTTTCTTGTAATTTAAATTCAATTGTATATTCATAATAATTCAGAATAATATGTAATGTATATTCATATAAATAGTATTTATTGTAATTATTTTATTTAAAAAATTTTTTTTTGCAAGTTTAAGGTGATGTTTCTAATTCCCTGGTGATTTTGCTCATTTTCAGATGTTTGTTTTACATTTATGTATGCATGTATATATGTATGTACATATTTATTTATTCATTTATTTATTTATTTATTACTAATTTGTTAATTTTTGTGTCAATTCGTGCTAATTTGCTCATCGCATTTTTTAATATTTTTGCTGAGGTTTCCAAGTATTAATAAGGGCCACAATGCTGTGATAATGATGATGACGATTTCAGGGCAAATTCATGGACTTTCAGACCATATCTCATATTTGAGATAGATGATTTCAGTGAACATAGCCCATAATATCAAGCCATTACATACAAATAAGCTGCCAAGCTGATCTGAATGAAGTGGCAAAGTCACAGCCTGACTATATTTATCATGCTTGTCATACTACACTTTGTCATCTTGGCTGTGGCCTACTGCTGCAGGTGAGTGAGTGCGCCTGTGTGTGTGCGTGTGTGTGTGTGTGTGTGTTTTGAAGGGGGCGGGCAGTGGCGGGCACTATTTCCATGTCTATTTCTGGTAACACACAGCCGGCATGCCAAGCTCAATCTGTCCCTCCTTCTGTTGGTCCATCCACACCTTATTGTCACGTTCAGTGAGTCATAAAGTTGTGACATGGGGCGTGACACTGCTAGTGTAATTCAGTGTGTGTGTATGTGTTTGTCTGCATAGCTCGTCAGCACATTGTACTGTCCTTCAGCCACAGAAAGAGGTAACAGTCTTGCCAGGAATTCTTATCTTTCATGTCTTACTTTCACCAGCATCGGTGCAGTGGTGGTAAAGTAAAGTCAATTGATCATGTGAGTGAACACTAATTTGCCTGCTACTCTGCTGCAGTATCAGTAGTGGTAAAAGTGGCATTATGAGCAGTTACCTGTGCCAGGGTGGCGATCTGGGCCGGGGTGATCTGCTGGTTCTCGGTCTCGGTCACAGCAGTGTCCGCGCCCTGCTGAGCCTCCGCTGCTGACTCCATCCTCATTGGCTGAGCTGGGGACATTGAGGAGGATTGGGGGAGACGCTGTTGAAACCATCTAGCTGTGAATGCATGCACAGGATCACTGCAGATCCACCGCATGAGAGCCTGCACTCTGATGGGCAAACGGAGCTGCCGTGAAACTGACTGACACACTTGAATGACATGAGAACTTTCCCAGCAGGAGCAACAATGTCTCCTGATGAGTGATGCAGCTGAAACGCTGCAATGTGTGAGGCTCACAGGCAAAGCACTGACTGTTTACACGGGGTAAATGCATCACCTGTGAACCTATTCTGAATAAATGTTTTTGATTCCATTAGTGAAGCTATTTAAAGGCATGTGCATGTGAAGGACTGTGCAGGAATGTGGTGAATCCTTTAGCCTATGTTATTTGTCTACTGTCTACTTTGTATCATTTGTTGCTTTTTTGTTGTTTGCTTTGTTTTGAGGATTAACATAAAAGCTGAAACACTTAATTGACTATTCAGTTACTTAAAATTTGAGAATTGCACTAACTGACTGACACAGAAATTGTGCAGGAGCAGGTCATAAAGCTTACACAAGTATAAAGATACAAGTATTTATCTTGCACAAAATACACCGTGCCTCA
Organism: Myripristis jacobus; assembly: GCA_900302555.1. Classification (NCBI taxonomy): domain Eukaryota; kingdom Metazoa; phylum Chordata; class Actinopteri; order Holocentriformes; family Holocentridae; genus Myripristis; species Myripristis jacobus. The sequence continues at coordinate 25,900 of OMLB01012811.1, forward strand.
TATTCACTGCCAGGTACCGGTATCAGCCATGCCAAGAAATCTAATCAATCAATCAATTTCATACCTCTATATGTACATCAAATATCGTGATAGTGATATGATATGCAATATGTCTACGGGTTCACACTTATTTAAAACAATTTAAAAAGTGTAGCAACAGTGAAAATTGAGCATTCTTCAAAAAACAGCATATTAATACCAACTGGATGTAGAAAATGCAGTATTTTTTAAGTATTTTATTGACCAGAACACAAAAGAAAGTTACTGTCTTAGGCTAACCCTAACCCTAAATTTAATATCGTCAATACTGTTGCCTTATGAGATATTAATATCATGCATGTTCATATTTAGATAACATTATGATAACGATAAAATGTTCAGTCCTGCTATGCAAATCCAAGCAAAGCGTAGAACACACAGAAATTGTGCAGGAGCAGGTCATAAAGCTTACACAAATATAAAATAACAAGTATTTATCTTGCACAAAATACACCGTGCCTCATATTCACTGCCTGGTAACGCTATCAGCCATGCCAAGAAATCTAATCAATCAATCTTTCACTGAATCTGCAGCTCCTCATGTCATCCAGGGGACAGTGACAGCTAGCTAGCAACAGTGCATCTGCTGCTCTCTCATTCTGGCTGAAACCAAAATATGAGTGTTGTTGGTTTCACCAATGCTGTAGAGACTAGATGTTACAAATTATTTTGAGATTTTAAATTGCAACACCATAAATTAAAATCCTACCTCCCATGCATGTCTTTGCATTTTAGAGACTTTTGGAAGATTGATTTAAGACGTTTTAATACCATTTAAGGCCTTATTTTCATTCATTCATTCATTCATCTTCTAAACCGCTTATCCTCACAAGGGTCACGGGGGGTTGCTGGAGCCTATCCCAGCGCTCATCGGGCGGAAGGCAAGGAAACGCCCTGGACAGGTCGCCAGTCCATCGCAGGGCAGGCCTTATTTTTAGATTAATAAATTCAATGCTTTTTAAGACATTTTAAGGAACCCTGTCCTTCAGTGATTACAGACTGGCTGCAATACAGAAGACTGCGAAGTACTATGCTCAAAAGAAAAAAATAAATAATAAATAAATAAATAAAATAAATAAATTCCTCAGACTCCCTGAGGAAGGCAAGATGCCAAAATGCCTTGGAGTGTGTTGACCCAACATGGGCCTCCACTATCCAGGTGTCCCAGAGGGTGCCAGGATGCAGAAACCTCTGCATCCTGGCACCCTCTTGGCGGTTTTCCGCTGAGAGTTCAATCAACATCCCAGAGCGGCTGCAGAGCAAGACCCCACTTTAGTGGAATGACTACAAGGCGATATGGTGGCTTTTCCATGGCAAACCTCGCAAGAAAAATTGAGAACTTGTGATAATAAAAAGGACTGCCGTCAGAACACAATGACATGAGCATGTCTGCAGATACTTCCAGCAAGCATAAAGGCACATTGCACAAAAGGAACCTCATTTTTGTTGTCAGCAGTGAAGCCAACTTGCAAGAAAAAAAAAATGCACCATCTACCTGTTTAATAGTTTAACTAGTTCTAGCTCTTTGAGGTAGTCAACTTCTAACATTAAAAGACAATGCTAACCAAAGGTCTGTCTGGTATCCAGAGCAAATGAATCTGTTTACTGACAGATGTAATGCACTTCATTAAACATAGATCCTCAAGAGCCGATTTTCAATGCCATTAAAGGAATAACACAAGTATGGTGTTTTTTAGAAGCTAATCTCCACATTGCCACCTTTTTGCATTTTGAAATTACAAGGGCATTTGGTTGAGACATTTGTTTTGGTTTTCACAGTGCAGCATGGCTGAATAAAACAGAACTAAATTAAAGTAACTGTTTTGAGATCTCTGTGGTATGCAATAGGGCTGCACAATATGGACAAAATTTCATATCTCTATATGTATGCCAAATATCTTGACAGTGACATGATATATGATATGTGTTTGGGTTCACATTTAAGTGCACCAACACTGAAAATTAAGCATTCTTCAGAAAACAGCATATTAATACCAACTGGATGTAGAAAATGCAGTTACTTAAATTATTTTATTGAGCAGAACAGAGCAGTAACTGTCTTAGGCTGACCTATCATGCATGTTCATATTTAGATAACAATATGATAACGATAAAATGTGCAGTCCTACTATGCAAATCACTGACCAAGATACATCCAAGCAAATAGTGTAGAACACAAACAGAAACTGTGTGAAAGCTTACACAAATATAAAAATGCAAGTATTTCAAAATGCTTTCTAGACCATGGTGAAGTTACAGCTTAAATACATCTCATCTGTTTTTCCTCAGTCAATCAAGTGATGATGAGACTACCTCCAACCAGTAGTTGTTTCCATGTTGTAATACAGTTGCTGGGTCACGGCCAACAGCTACAAACCTTCATAAGAAATGTACAAATCTCATTGGAAAGAGTCGAGCATTACACCCGGGTGCATTCTCTTCCAACCTTAGAGAAGGCAGGAGTTGAGCAACGGAGAAAGGAGAGAAAAACATCGGGCAGGAGAGAAAAAAACGAAACTAAGGGGAGGGTACTGATAGGCTGGTAGCTGCAAGCCCCAACTGGAAAAAGTCGAGTCATACTTGGAGGGAACGAGCAAAGACAGACAGGCAGAGGACTGTTCTGGAGGACGCAAACTCATTACTTGTGTTTTTCTTTCCTAACCAAAGGAAATTATGTTACATTTCAAATGATTGAGATTCCACAGACCCACTAGATCAACTGAAGGCTTATACAGGCCATAACTTTATATTCAAATATATCTTCTAATCCAGTGTTTCTCAAGTAGGCCTATGTGTCATCATGAGCCAAAAGTGTGTAAAAGGGGTCCTTCCAGCTGCTTTCACCCATTGACACACTTCCACCACAGCAACGCACCTAATTACTCCAGTCTACTAGAGGTTTGTTAGGTCAAAGGACACCGTTTCTCTAATATGTGTTCATACTTGTAATTAAGTACTTGTTACACGTTCTCAACCACGACACAACACAAATATCCCACCCTGACGAGCTGGTGTGGCTGGCACGCCGCACACTGCACATTATCCGGCTAAGATGGGTATGTTCAGTGAGCCCAGTGATCTCACACTGTGCGTAGCGTCTATCCGCTGTATGATTGGCTTTACACATTTCTCCCTCTGCTTTTCAAAAGTCACTGGGATGCTCTCTGTATGACAGCAGAGCCACATGGCCAGGCAACGCCCCCTCACTGCACACTCCGCTCAGCCTATTTGGGCTCCCAGCACATCCCAAAAAACAGTAAACGCCTGATGTGGCTTGGCACACGGTTAGGATGCTTATATTCAGCCCCAGGTTCTTGACTCACTATTTTCAGCGCGATGACCTGCGATGCCCGATTCATAGCATGAAGGTATTACAAGGGAACACAATTATCGATAAGGGTTATCAGAGACGGGGATTATTATCAAAACCAAGGTGTGGATAGGAATGAGAGATACATATGAGGTCGAACAAGTTGTAGAGAGAGAAAAAAGACTGAAAATACCATTGCATTCAGTGCGCTAAGGGAAATGCGCAAACAAGCCCTGTGCGCATAAGCGCTCAACCTTTGAGCATCATTTGACAGCAGAGCGCAATAAACAGTAAAGTCCTATCACTGTCTTTGGTGTGGAAATCTACTCTGTCTGGCGCCCAGGTTGAACCAGACATGACTGTTTCTCCCCAAACAGCCGCAGCCTCCCCTCCCTCCATCCTGCTACAAACACACCGCGGCGCCATGATCTCTTTGTTTCCTTCGGGCCGAACCCGACCAGACCGACACTTTTTACAGCCACGTCCCGTCTTTCTTTCCCCCGGATACCGCTCCTTCCTTACCGATACAGACTCCCTTCGTCACTCCCGGGCCTCCGGAGCTCCACTTTTATTCTGGCCGACACGTAAGAGCCCGCGTCAGGCTACACCTCCGCCGCGTCACCGGGAACAACAACACGGAGATTGGAGAGGGACGAGAAGGCAACTGGCGACACCCGCCGGGAAAAGCCGAACACTGAACGGAAGAGGACGAGAAATCCCGATGCCGAGCGAATCACGACGACCTCCTCTCTCCTCTCTGAAGCGCTTGGCAAAATGGCAAATTGTCTGTAAACCATAAAAAACCCTTTAGGCCATACTGGCTTACAGTAAGTGTGGTCTTATCGTCCCTTAATGTTTAAATATAGACCCTGATACACCCGATGCAATTAATAACGTAATACCATTTTTCAGGAAATGTACTGTCAGCTAGAGTTCTATCAAAGGACAAAGTATTTTTAATGAATAAGATTGCCAAACCTCTATTATCATTTGTTAAATTAATTGCAATGATCTTGTGTGTATTAAAAAGCACTGCTACTGCTACTATTTCCACTACTACTACTACTGCTAATACTACTACTACTGTTGCTACCACCACTACCACTACTATTACCACTACAACTACTACTACTACCACTACTACTACTACTACTGCTAATGATAATAATAATAACAGCAGTAATGATGATGATGATGATGATACTACCACTACCGATAATAATGATAGAAGCAGAAGAAGA
>OMLB01012812.1:2114-12753 GCA_900302555.1 Myripristis jacobus
TCTCACGTAAGGTTTTCTAGCTGTGATCTGATGACAAAACAAAATGTAAAAATGTTACAGCATCCATAAAAAAGTAGTTATGAAGAATGAATAGCTAAGATAAGCTTCGTACATGACATCAAATTAAGAGCTCATGTGGTAATATTTTAAAAGCTGGGATTTTAAAAACGCTGTGTTCCCGGTGTTTCAGTGGTAAGAGCGCTCTTACCTCCTGTCTTTGTCACTCGGCTTCAGTCTGATGTCATTAGGCCAGAAGAGCTGCGGCCCTCTGGCTCTGTCCACTGAGGTTTAATCCAGCCAACGTGATTATTTCTGCAGCTGTATTTCACATGGCAAACAGGCTGCACACATTATTCTGAACTTACTCTGTGACAAAAAAGGTATTTAAATGTTTGGAAGGGGAGAGCTTTTTTTTTTTTTTTGTCTTTGGAAACAAATCCTTTTCATGCATTATAAAACATCAGATGCAATAATGACATAATGCGAGCAATAGGCAACTTCTTTCTGGCAGCGAAATAAAACTTAACTTTTAAAAGGCTGAGCAACTGACACAGCTTAGAGATGAATATATTTTTCTTACTGGTTTGGAAAAAAAAAACTGTTTTGACTGCAGGTTTGAGTCCAGTTTATGTTTCAGTCTCAGTTTTTGATTTGCCATTTGCAGATGGGACCAAATCCAAAACCTGAACTTTCTTTGGGCAAGTCGAAGCTCTTCTTACCCCACCGCCTCACTTCGTCACTAACACGGTTAAGGTGAGTGTGTTTTCACATCAAAATCTCGCTCAGGGTGAAATGAACAGCCAAGTTTTTAAAAAGTTAGCTCTCTACTTGTGCCTCTGCATGTCAGCGATGTTCGAATCCTGAAAAACAAAAACAGTAAACACCCCCCTCCCAAAAAAGGAAAACTGTAAAAGTTCTGGGTGACACCGTGTAAACCAGGATGACCTGCTGGAGGCCAAAATCTCCACAACTTCAGCGAAACTGCAGCTGTGTTTGTGTGTGGCGTGCAAACACACGGCGTCACGGCACCGAAAAGAAAAGAGCATTAATCAGAGAGACACCATTCATGTGCTGCGTGGCCATGGGCACAAAGGCAGCACATGTCAATGAAGTGCTGTTTGCCACCAACTATTGACCGCTGGGTAAATATCACATGTAATAATAGAGCTCTGAGCTCATTGGATGGCGCCAGTCACAGCATATCAGAGAGATATCACAGTTTAATCAATGATAGAGCCATTCATCATTTCTCTCATAACCTGGTTGCTAATGTACCGTAGATCTAAGCGGCTGAAAACTCACCTGGCACCGTGGAACCAGAGTCTGGATCAGGAGAGACTTCTGACGAAAGCTGACATTTATTGTGAACAAGAGAGAGAGAGAGAGAGGGCACTTTTAAAGTTTGACAGCTTACAAGTGATTGAGCACAGGCGAGCGTGTTGTCAGGGTGTGACTGGATGAGGACAGGAATGAGGGAGAGGTAGCGGGATGCTGTGTGCATGTGCAAGGAGATGGTGTCTTCCTGATTTAACTTTTGCTCAGCTTCATTAGGAAATCTCCTGCACCGCCATCACCACCGGAATACCGCAGCGTTTTTTAGCTTCATCAAAAAAGCTGGGAAGAGGTGGCTTTCCCTCGATCTGTCTGTCTGTCTGTCTGTCTGTCTGCCAGACATTAAAACAAAACGAAAGATGAAATTTAGTGGACAGAAGTTGAAGTTGATTAGATTAGGGTACTGATCCGGATCTGAGATTTCGGATCATTTTAATTTTTTTGCATTCAGTATAATATAGTTCTGGCCACCTTTGTTTGTGCTCCTCAGTGTCTTGTAGTGTGCAAAGTGATTTGTTCAAGAGAAGTTTTTCACTCTGAAATGAGGTTACATGATACGACAAGTTTCACTTTCTGCTCCACCACCAGGCCGTTGCTCATTACCTTTTGTTTTTTGCTGTTCCTTTATCTTATGTTTTTTTTGTGAGTGTGTAATGCCTTCTTATCTTATACGCTCTTCTCCTCTGTTTTGATCGTGAAGGATCCTTGTCTATTTTTTTTGCTTTTATCTTGAAGCACACTCGGTGCCTGTTGATGAAATCTGCTGTATCAATAGAGTGGACTTGACTCGACTTGACTCCTGCTGCCACACAGCTGCTCAACTAATTTTGTCTTTTTGCAGCTACAATTTACTGGAACAGGCCATCTAACCAGCTGATTGAGGTGACTGGATGTTTTTTTTTGTTTTTTTTTTTTAACAGCATCCTGTGTGGTTTCACTGTAGAACCGTCACAAAATATGTCTCTGCAGCACTTACGCAGGATGGATGCACAGAGTAAGACTCGTGCCAGTGCTACAACTGTGAATAGCAGCTGCGCTCGGAGGGGTTTTCTGTCTCATGCACATTATCCAACAATGGCACTGTCACGCTGAAATACTTCCTGCTACGTTCTTCAGTCTTTGCCAGGAGAGGATGGCCTCTGGGGAATCAGGTTTTAGATTGCAGTTCAACAATAATGTGAACAATGCGAAATTCCCCCTCTTCCCCGTTCACGGGTCATGTGAGTCCACTCATTTCAAAACATGACTGGGTCTCTGGGAGCCAACTCTAGGGTGCAGAGAAAGCAAATATTTCCCCTCTCCATGGGCTCTTTGGGGGGTTTTCCAGTTGTCTTCCTGGTTGCGGCGCTATATTAAACTGGCAATGGGCCAACCTGTGCAAGGAAAATATTGACTGGGAAGAAAGCAATATATTCTTTATGTGTATAGGACGAGCAGCCTTTGTAAATATTCAAAGAAATGATCTTGAGGCAGAGTTTCAGAGTGTATGACCTACAAAAAAAGACCCAGTGAACTCAGCTATGCAACCTGGACTGGAGGAGATTTCAACACACCTCGCCTTGCAGCTCGGAGGTTAAGAGATAACAAATTTAAAAAAAAACACCCAATAAGAGAGATTCCACTCTGAGATACAGATACCTTCCACATGTTTTACTTGTACAACAGCGGGGTTTTAATGTGTAAAATGCCCATAAATTAATTGTGACTCACCCACTCGTCCACATCTGAGCCTAGACGGTAAACTCAGCACCTTGCAAGTTAATGACAAGCCAGCTGCCGTGCATGAACTCACGACCCCCACACAGATGTAGGTCAGGCTGACTGATATCGCCGTGTGAAACTGGTGAAATTTGCCATGAGGAAGGTTTTTTGTTTCGACTCGAGTCATGCCTCGTGAATAATTGCTGTGTAAATAGAAAAAAAACATACAGGAAGGATAAAACTTTCACTTCTTCAGAGTTCAATGCACTTACTGGTAGCCAAAGGCGTGCCAGCGGGTGACAGCGTGACTTCCCAGAGCCGCAAGGTCACAGGATCAATCACCGCAAAAGACATCGATCAGCAGCCAATGTCCTGTCAAAGTAAGACATTATAAACTGCTATTGTCTTGCTTTTTTCCTAAATCCCTCTGCATCGGCTAAATTTCCTTAAATATGAATGCATTAAAAAAAAAAGAAACCAAAGAAAGAACTGTTTTAGTGAAGCTGGATTATTACTTTATTATACAGCAACATCATTTGACAGCAGTGCCCAATGTGAGGCATTTCACTGAGTCAATATTATTGATGCTCATCTAATCTATGGTCAATTTCCAGGCACAGCTGTCTGCTGTTGACCGGGACAGACAGCTGTTTGCCTCTGTGAAGCACCGGCGTGGTCGGCGTCTCTGTTTATACGACAAGGAAGGAAGATACTTTTACGGCCAGTCGGGTATAAACACAGGGAGAAATTAATGATTCAAAGAATACGGTCTTTCATCTGCTCTCGCGTATTTATCTGGAGGAACCCGTGAGCGATGAGTCACTCAGATAACTGCTGACCTGAGATGAAGGGGGAGTTTTTGGATGAATGTCAACACCTGTCAGGATGGGAGCGCACGTGTCGTGCTGCAGCCATAATGCTATTTTTCATATTCATTATTGCTCAGGAGGGTTGAAAAAAAATCATAAATAACAGATAACATGCTTTTCAACTTTTGCAAAGGCTTACTTAGCATGCATGTGTATTCTTAACATTCACACACACACACACACACACACACTGTCCAGTTATTCTTCAGCTTCACAGGAGTAGCCTCGGGATAACCTGAGGGTCTTTTTTAATCTACCATTAATTTCAAATCAGCCCACATTCACAGGGTTTACTGGTCCCCATCTTGCAGGCTGGCATATTCTGCTCTCTGACTGATTACAGTTACAGATTAACAGACCATACAGCAATGAAGCACAATACTGTACAAAATGATAAACATACCTCTGTGCCACCCATATCCGCAAAGACATAGATATTTACTGAAGTCACGTCACTTGTGGGCTGGATAAAAAAAAAAAAGTGTTTGCTTAACGCGGCCATAAAGCTTGACAGATCCTCCACGTGAGGGCCAAAACAGTGCGTAGCCTCGGAGCAGCAACATAAATAAAGGTCGAGGAGTGGGGATTAGAAGAACTCTGCATAACAGCCTTGAGCAGGAAACTGGCTTTAAGAGGGTAAGTTCTGTGCAGAGTTTTCTACGTGCTGTGCAGCACAATAGAGAGTACGGGACCACTGGGACAGGAACCTGGCTCAAGGCGACAATTTCAGGTTTTCTGATTTGTATGGATGAGGTCTTTGTATTTTTCCACTGACTGAGAGGGGATGCTTGAATGATGAATGTCCATTTTTAGTGATATGTGTGCTCTTTTTTCCCCTTTGCGCTGTATATCCATGAAATCATGTATCATTATGTGCTGTGGTTAATATTTTAGCTGTTTATGTGTCTGCACAAAAGTAATTCGGATTCTGATCAGTGTTCATGTTCTGTAAACGCAAACCCTCCTCCTCTATGTTTGAATGGGGATTTATTACGAGACACGTAGAGACACATCTTATAACCTAAAAATAATTATATACATGTTCATGTCTTCTGAAATGTCATCCATGCCTCTGTCAGCTTCATTTCTGCAAAGTGTTTTGTTTTTATCCTCTCTGAGTTTCTTTATCTCACCTGAACAGTGTGAATTTCCTGAGGATTTTTTTTTTTTTTTTTTGATCAGACAGAAAGAAATCATGCATTTTACCAAAATTAGATCTGATCATGTACTGGTGTTGCAATTTAGGACTGTGCACACATCCTCTTCTGTGCTGTCAGCTGTTGTAAGAGCCGGCTTCCTTTTGAGGCAATGACAGTCCCAACCAGGTGATTGCATCAACTATCTATTTATGATTGAGATAAAATGATGGAGAGAGAGAGAGAGAGAGAGAGGGAGTGTGTACATGTGTGCCCAATGGAGCAGATGTGGAAAATAGGAAGAATAGAATTAGAATAGAATGGAAATCTCTGCTCGAGCTGCTGAGTCAAGCTGGTGTTGCTGCCAGTCACTTCTCTTTTGGGAATTGGCAGCACAAATGTGGGTCATTGTCCTTTCCCTCTCGTCATACATCAAAAGACAGAAGAAAAGGGCAGCATGTCATTTTTTCCCTTTCTTATTTCTTTGTAGATCTGCCGAGATGATTTGGCGACTGATGAGCTTTAGTGCTCTCCTCGCTGGAGCCCTGACATCCACAGCTCCGGCTCCATCTCCAGCCACAAACACTGAAGGAGGACCTTGTCGCATCCACAATGCCGGCCGCAACGCAGACTGCCTTGGAAGACAGCTGGACCACGTTCCATGGGCACAACTCCCGTCCACGCTGGAGGAGATCGATCTCTCCTACAACAAACTTCGAGCTGTCAGCGTCAACGACTTCCGCCGCCTCCCTCAGCTTCGAGTCCTTCAGCTGCAGTACAATAATATTTCCCATATCGACGACGATGCCTTCACGTACAACCCGTTCCTGGAGCATCTTGATATCTTCAACAACTCCCTGGAGGAAATTCCTGCCACAGCTCTGAAGCCCCTGTCCAACCTAAAGAAGCTCTTAATGTCCAACAACCTTTACAAAAACGCCACTTTGGCTGCCGATTTCTCCAAATTTACCAAACTCCAGGTTCTGTCCATGGGTGGCCCTCTGGTGATGGGTCTAAAGAAAGGAGACTTCGACCCCTTGAGGAACATTAAGTTGCAGGGTTTTGCTATAAAGTGCTCCTCCAATCTACTTTACTATGAGCCTGGTAGTTTAAAAGTTATTCAGACATGGAACATGGGCTTCGACATGGCCATAGACCAGAAACCAAACACGCTCCCTCACATGCTAAATGACCTCGCCAACAAGACCTTCAGCGCCATCCAGTTCCGCAACCTCTTCGAGTTCATGTACTACACGGGAGACGAAGACATTTTCCAGGGTTTGGAAAATATTACAGCCCATCAGCTCATCTTTCATCGAGGTAAATTCAATGAGAATCTCCTGAGGATGGCTTTGACGAACTTGCAAGTCACCCCTATCAAAAGGCTGACGCTCCAGTACATCGACTTTGCTCGCTCTCCTACGTTTGTGGATAGCGGAGCAGGATCCAGCATAACGAATCTAGAGCTGGATAAACTGGATCTTTGGTATGTAGCGTCCTTTTTTGAGGAGTTCATGCTACAGTTTAAAATGCAGAAAATGTTAATTCCATTACTTGAAATGTTGGTCTTAAAGAGTTATGTAAAATGAGTGTTACCATTATTATTTTAGGATATATGCTGGACAAAAACAACAACATGGCATTAAATATAAGGTACCTCCAGGTGCAGATACTTTGTGAGATTACTGTACGGCAAATAACTTTCTGATAGGAGTATTATGCATAGTAATAGTAACTGTGTAAATATGATAAGCTCACAGTTTTACTTACTGTGGGAAATGAATGGAATACAGAGAAGCTGAGCACAGAGCATTTGTGTTTCATGTGCTATTTAAAACACGACAAATTTCCATCCCTTGCAGGTACATCAGCAATCCTGATGTGCTGCGGTTTGACTGGCGCTTCACCTGGTTCAACAAAATCCGACAGCTGTCCATTAGGTACGTGTACTTCAACTCGGTGCCTTGCGACGCCTGGGTTGAAATGGAAGGCGTGCAGGTTCTGGACGTCTCCAATAATCGACTGGAGAATTCATTCATCTTCAACCAGCGGTGCGAGTACAAGGGCACCATGCCGAATCTCCACACCTTCAACGTGAGCACCAATACCCTGACCAGCTTGAAGGATCTGTCGGCCCTCACCAGGGAGTTCCAGCAGCTGAGTGTGCTGGATTGTAGCAACAACAATTTTGGCTCTGCTAAGGAGAGTCGGGACTGCGTCTGGAAGCAAAACATCAGTCGGGTCATCGCCCATCACAACCAGTTTGTGAGCGAAGCCCTCCACTGCCTGCCCACCACGGTGGAGTACTTGGACCTCTCCTATTGCAGCCTGGATCAGCTGGACATGACTTATTTTGAGAAAGCCACTAACCTCAAAGAGCTCTTGCTTAGTGGGAATAAAATCAAGTTCATTCCCTCTCACTGGAAAAGCCCATCACTGCAGACACTTGCTCTGGATGGGAATTCATTTGGGCTCATTAGCATGGAGTCCTTCCAGGATATGCCTCAACTGTCTCGTCTGAGGGCAGGGAACAACCCTTACCACTGCACCTGTGAGCTCCATGCTTTTATCGAGGACACGGTGTCGACAGGGAAGGTCAACCTCACCGACTGGCCTGAGAACTTCAGGTGTTACCACCCCGAGGCTTTTCTCAACACAGTCATCGCCAATTACTTACCAGGACGTGTGGCGTGCGATATCAGACTGGTCATCGTCATCTGTGTTGCCACCACTGCGGCGGTGATCTTGATCCTGATGGTCATTTGCTATATTTTTGATGTCCCGTGGTACACCAAAGCCACATATCAGATCATCCGGGCCAAATACAGAGCCCACAAGGAAAAAATGACAGGGGAAGCAGAGGTTTTTGTTTATCACGCCTTCATATCCTACAGCCACTCGGATGCAGAGTGGGTGAGGGACCAGCTCTTGCCCACCTTGGAGAACAACAGGAACCCCTATCGTCTCTGTATTCACGAGAGGGACTTCATGCCAGGAAAGTGGATCATCGACAACATCATCGAGAACATTGAAAACAGCCGAAAGGTACTAACATGCATTCATATTAACATTAAATATGATATTTAACAAGAATAAACTGCCTGAAAAAAATTGCCCTATGAAAACATATTTACTGTTTGGTGCCTGCCCTTTTTTGAAAATAAATACAAAGTTTTGGTTTGGGAAAATACTTCCTGTTAAGCTAATTTTTGAGTAAGTATGCAGTTTTAATATCCTCCTCTATCCACATACATGGTTCTACGACAGCGGTGACCTTCATACTTGCACAGTTACACACACATACTTCCACTATCTGATCCCATTGCTTGGTAAATATTATATCTGAAATGCAACATAAATGTATTTCTATATTTTCTCTGTCCTCAGGTAATCTTTGTCCTCTCGCGCCACTTTGTAAACAGCGAGTGGTGCAACTATGAGCTGTATTTTGCCCAGCAGAGAGCCATGGGAAAGACCTTCAGCGACGTCATCCTGGTGGTAAAGGAGCCCATTGATCCAAACTCTCTGCCCAGCAAATACTGCAAGCTTAAGAAGATGCTGAGTACCAAGACTTATCTGGAGTGGCCCCAGCAAGTCAAGCAGCAGGCATTTTTCTGGGAACAGCTTAGGAGCGTTCTGGGCAAGCCAGTGCAGACAAGAGAGAGGCTGCACAGTGCCAAAAGCAGAACTTCTTCAGTGGGTGCTGAATCTGTGATAGAGCTTCCTGTGGAGGATGGGAGGCCAGCAACAAGGCAGGCTAAGGTAGACGGAGGAAAACAACTCCGAAAAGAGGATGTCAAGAGGAATGAGGATGAGATGACCGATCTGAGGCCAATCCCTGTTGCAGTCGCGTGACCAAGAAGCAAAAAAGATAATGATTTTGCCATAACCGCATGATTACTTTGTAAGCCATCAATACTTTATCAGCAAAGGCCTGAACTCAGGTAACCTTTTGTCTCGTGTTTGTGGCAGGGTGGGGTTTGCCAAACTGAGAGCAAAAGCCAACGTCTCATTATGATGATAGAGAATAACATGATCCCTCCGCCGCCCACAGCACTCTGTCATGCTATCCCTGAGGGCTGAGCCGATGCCCTCTGCTCCGCATTCGCTCTGAGAGACTGAGGCCGAGAGCCCTGCTGACAGGCGCTGAAAGGCCACGAACTCGGTGACTCAAATGAGATCTCCCATGTCGCACTCTGGATAACAAGCAAGGTGCCAGGGCGATGTGGTGACAGGTGCCACGCCGTGAAGGGAACACAGTCCATTACATTCCTGGTGAGGTATTAGATCACCGATGATCAAGCGCACGCCGCGCGACGCACCGGGCGAAATCAAAGGCCACACAAGCCACATAATCCTAAAACTTGAAAGGAAGCCGCCGAGCTTCTGGGGGGTAGGCTCATCACTCAACCTTACCTGTCAAGTGATGACAACATCAAAATCATCCATGGATGCCCAATAGATCATTTCATTCTGGTGCTCCATGCAATGCACTATGCTGAGTGACAGTCGGCCACTAGAGTTATCTCAAAAGTGAGAAAATAGGAACTCAAATGGTAATTCATCTTAAATGACGTGCACTCGAGTCTGGCAGCTTTGTGTGGGAGACTGGTGACATTTACCAATAACTAAAATACAAAACAGTGTGCTGTTTTGAGCTACTAGGGACCACATTTAGAAAGCTCCCCCTGTCATCAGACTTGGAGTGTGATTTTTTTTTTATTATTATTATTTATTTATTTATTTTGTTCTCACAGGAAGTGAAGGTGGTGGGAGCAAACAATCCCAGCACAGCTGATGAATGCATGGTTGCTCATCACAGTTCCAAAAATAATCCCTTTTTTGGTAATATATGACTGCATGGGCATATTATTCAAGCGACAAACAAGTTTTTGTTGCTAAAAAAAACCCTCAGCCTTCCTATTTTCAATAATGTTTGTCACTTCTAATCATTCAGCATAGTGCACGTCCAAATTATTGTTGTTCCCTGGGGCCAGCAGTCCACCAGGGACATATGGATGATTTTTGGGATCATAATGTCATCATTAATTCACAGGAAAGTTGGCCAGTCACCCCACAGCTCGGTGTGTTTCTTTAAATTCAGGTCTAGTGTTGTCAGACCATGTGATTGTATGCCTGTACGCGTCTAGGGCTTCACCATTTGAGAATAAAATTTGTAGTTTGAAGTGGAAAGCCATAACAATTGCCGTGCAGCTTGGTATGGAAATATTGTTACGACGTTATTACACATACGTTATTACACATACGTTATTACACATACATTACTGTAAAGAATACACTGCAGGTTTTCTGTGCACACAGTGTGACTGAGACAGTATGAAGATTTAAAGAGCTGTCCCACAATGGATATGTTCTTTTTTTTGGCAACAATATTTTGTACATTTTTTGATTGAGATCTTTCAAGTATTTCAAAAAATCATAAAAAGTCCTAATCCTACATTATGACTGTGGTAAGGATCAGACAGTGCCTGAGTGTCTCTGAAAAGATAAATGTCATGAGTTTACATGTACGGCACAGCTTGTAAATGGCCAGTAGATGCCACCCTCGAATGCTTCAACGTTTTCCAGTTGTTGCCTTTA
>OMLB01012816.1:3908-29296 GCA_900302555.1 Myripristis jacobus
CCCACAAAAACAAACCACTTCCACCAGTTGTCCCTGCTTTGTATAATGTACTTTTTTAAATTCATAAACAATGTTACCAATGACAAATATTGCATTGCCTACAAAGTTCCTGCAGCCCATCACTTGACACTAAAAATG
The DNA here is from genome assembly GCA_900302555.1 of Myripristis jacobus. Taxonomy (NCBI): domain Eukaryota; kingdom Metazoa; phylum Chordata; class Actinopteri; order Holocentriformes; family Holocentridae; genus Myripristis; species Myripristis jacobus. Next base: position 4,047 of record OMLB01012816.1, read on the forward strand.
TCCTTATTTAAGCTGGCACTGGCATTGAGGAAAAATGATGTCTCATACTGTGTCGCAACATTGACTGCAGCTTCCTTAACAACATGAAATAGCATGAGGGATTTAAGGGAGAGATGGTGTTAAGGATGAGAAACATTATTACCACTAATATCACTGGTGTGAGTTAGATACTACCCACTGCCTGACTTTGGTTTCATGTATGGACAGAAATTCTACCAAAGTATCAGAGTTAATTTAACAAGTGGTACTTAAGTTTGAAAAGGCTACTCAAAAACAGCCAAAAGCTGTTTAATTTTACTGTTCATGTCATACTGTAGCTCATTAGAACGAATTAGTATATTGAATGTAACTACAACAGGAGTCTCACAAGTTGTTATGAGTATCCTTCTCTAAACTAGTGCAAAATCCCCAATCTCTCTACGCTTTAGATGGAGCGAGAGAGAGAGAGAGAGAGAGAGAGAGAGAGAAGTGAACAGGGAGGACTGCTAATTCAAATCTCAGTTGGCTAGGACCCTGAGAGAGCGTGGATAAAACAACACACTTGCAAAATTCTGTGAAATGAACACAAGCTCTGAAATACAGGTTCACATTTTGCAGATATGCATAATGTGAAGATTCTTTATCTCAACCACAAAACAATCACATGGCAGAGCACAACACTGGCGAAGGTTTGGGTAAAGTTGGTCAAGGTTAAATAAAAGAGACTTCCAATGAAACTTGACTCACAGTATAGAACTTCTTTACATGTGAATCTGAGTTATTATAGTCAGTGACATTAATGATCAATTAACCAACTGAAAAATGCATGATGTTCCTTATGAATGTAGACACCAAATTCTTATGTATTTATTTTTTTATTTTTTTATTTATTTATTTTAATCATTTGAGATGTGGATTAACATTTGAGACACTGAACGGACCCTGAAATCAATTTATTGATAGGATGGCTCCCGACCTGAAACAGCAGTGCACAAAATTGTGTTTGTCTACTGTAACTGAGCCGATAATCAAACAATGCTACAATATCGATAACCTCGTAATACTGAAAATGATGAAATAGTGCAGGAAATGGTGTCCATCTATATCATAAATAAAACATCAATTAATCAGTTATTATTGACATTAATTGATCAAATTCTCAATGGCAATAAATTGATCATCAACCAACTCAATAAACCTAAAAACAAGATTTTACACAAACTTACAAAACCTGGCATAACAAAATGCAAGGGAAAATCGTGGTCTGAACTGATGCTCATACTGTATTGTAATGTATTCTTCACTGATGAACACCAGAGAAGGTTAATTACACCAAGAGTGCTCATGTACAGAGACTGAGAATTGGATTTGTTTTGACGCTTCAACAGACTCTCTAATCTAAACTTCTGCAATCTAAACTTGTAATCAAGCTGTGTGAGACCAAATTAACCAACAAAAAAGGAGACATCTGAACTATGGTTCAAGCTAAAGCAAACAAACCGTAGATATAATCACACCCATCAATTACATATCAGTGTAACAACAGTGGATCAATGGGATGATGGAAATTCTCAGTCAACTGAGGCAAAACCAAATCACATCGTAACTGTCTCCACTGTGTCCAAGCTTGTAGACATAGACAAAGCCATTAACAGTGACAGGTGGGAACAGGTAAAACAGGAGGATTTGGCTTCTGAGAGTCGAGATGAATCTCAGCCGGCTGTCGCATCCCCCTCTCTATTTTACAGCTCATCACTTTAATCAGGAGCCTGGCAGGTCGGCCCCAGCTCTGCTAAGTCTTACAGATGGCCTCTTTAACTGGCAGTAAGGAACAGGAGCTCCGCCATGCTCCAGAGAGACTTTACTCACCAAAGGCAAAGCCAGCGCTGTCTCCGTGGACAGCTGTCTGGTCTGATATGAAAACCAGCAGAACACAACTGCCATGTCACAGTGTCACAGCCAGATAAGGACATAACTATACTATGATCAAGTTTTTGTCAAAGGCAGAAAGTAGAACGGGTCAGAGCATTCTAGAAGGCCAGTGTCCAGCAGCAGGTCAGCAAGTTGGCATTAATGTATAATAGCCCTCACCTTTCAGGTCACAAGAAGGAACATTAGCTTCCGACAAGGGTGTTTGTGTATGTGTGTGTGTGTGTGTGTGTGTATGTATGATCTGATTTTAGGGGCATTTTTAACAGAATAATATACTTGCATTACATATTGGCAAATAAATAAAACCACTCCATTTTCCCCACTAATAATAGTTTCATTATATATCGTATATATTGATGAGTAACGTAATAATCAGAGACTACCACTTTCTTCTTCTTCAAGTTGCATAAGCATTTTTTTTCTGCTACATTTTTTCCCAGACTTTCCCCGAGAATGCACTGGGAAGAACAGCGGATCTGTCAAAAGTCTACAAATATATTGTTTAGATTTAAGGTCAGCTGTTAGAGGTTGTTGTGTTTTCATCATGTTTCATCATCAAGTAGATTAAAGACTTAGTTGTACAAAGTAGTTGTACAATCTGCATGCTACCTGCTTTACTGGATTTCATCAGTAAGAAAAAACAAACAAGGAAATGAATTGCCAATTTACAGTTTAATAACTCTTAGCAGCTAAGTTCAATCAAAGGCTGGTTTTGCCAGTTTCATTTCTTTCTTTGTTTTTATATTATAATTGGTCTGGAATTAAATTACAGGTACCACTAGGAAGAATTTAGAAAGTCTTAAAAGTGTCTTTCTGAACCCCTGGAGAATCCCTCGGTTTATAGGTTACCCTGTAGACTGCCACAAATCACCTACAGTGGCCCTCGGGGGACAGCTGTTGCAGTGAAGCATAACTGGTTGACAACTCAACCAAGAAAAATGTGAACACGGTGAACACTAAGAAGGACACTTCTGTTTCTCTTTGGCATCTTTGCCCCCTAATTTTTTATTTCATCTACATTTTACAAATATTCAAGGACATTTTTGCCTTAAATCCCAATTAGTTTCTAAACCTGGAGGGCACTGATCAACTACTTTAACAGGCTGTCAACTAAATCCTTTAATTGTACATTTAAACCAAATATACTGAGTATATCTAGGTGCACAAGCACACACACACACACATACACACACACACACACACACACACACACACATGCACAAACACTACTTTTCTATCCTCAGGACCCAGATCAAATAGTATCTCCATTGTCACACTGTCTCTGGTGGACAGTTACATGCTTACAGTCCCTACAGTAACACACTCACTATTCCCAGCTGCTTCTTGAGTACAGTTGGGTGCTGGTTATGGTATGGAACAAAATAAAAGATATATGAGACAAGACAGACAAGAATAGCACATCAGAGCTTCCTGGCATCAGTTGTGGCCAATTAACTAAACCCACGAAGAGTGGAATAACAACTAGTTGGCTGGCAACACATGGGATAAAATCCTTTTTACTGTAATCACAGAAGAGTTATGAAACCAACTGCAGCACCTGTTCAGCACTGTCAGGGTGGAGGGATGATGCAGCTACCAGCACCCAGGTTTCTGGAAGGCTAATCCTTTATCCATCCATCGTCCAACCTTCCAATTATCTTTACAGCAGCAGGAGCAGGAGCATTTTTTGGGGCACTTTCATTGAACTGGAAAATACATTTGCATTGCATATTGAAAAATCAGTCTGTAACACTAAGATTTGTTTCAAGTTCTCTCTCACTGTCAGAAAGTGGCAGCATGTGTGCTGCTCGCCTGGCATGCTAAATTGGGCTGTCGGTGGCGTGCTGCGTTTAATGTGTGTTTATAAGCTGTATTATGTGCTAACTTTTGAAAAAAGCAAAAGAACAACTTTTGTACAACTTAAGAAGACAAAAGACAGGGTGTAGTCCCACACACTGCTGTAAACTGCACAGCTTCCAGATTTTTATCAACTAATAAAAAATTTTAAACAATTTCAATAGACAGCACAGTTATGTATTATCTTTTGTAATCGGTTTTATGTAGCAGACAACATGGCATCTGGACATTTGCTGGCCCTGGAATTGTCTGGTAAATGCACAAATAAATGTCCCTGTCTGCTGCACTGCTGCTCTTCCTCCTGGCTGTGAGAGCCAATGGTCTGTTGGGGTGGAAGCCTGAGCAACTACATAACTGTCACAGTAGTGCTTCGCCACTGGAGTTTCTACTTCATCTGCAAACCTTAGGCAGTACTATCAACCCAGTATGGAATATAACAGAAGAGATACAGCATCAATCAGAGACTCCAGCAACTTCCCGGGAAGAGGGATTCAGTCACATTTGTAGCTCTTCGAGTTTATTTCTAAGCGAACAGAGTTTCACTCAGGAATAAGCTTGAAGAGCTGCAAGTCAATGTGATCTGCATGCACAAATTCAGAAACATGCCTATCTATGCATTTACAGAAAGCTGGATGGATGAAGGGTTGACTATCTTGGCTATGTTTTCCCCTAGCAGTACAGTACATGTGAACAAGGGCAAAGTGAGAACAGGTAAAGGCAAAAGGATTGTGCTGTGCATGTTTACAGCAAAATGATAACCAGAGACAAAATCCTTGAGCCTGATATTGAACTGCGTGCTTTCTCCTCTCTCATTTAATCTGCCCAGAGAAGTCCTGCAGCGATTATACACAGTTGTTCACATCAATCCCTGTTAGCCAACATACTTCGCAAACTAGACAGTATCTTCTCTTAAATTCATTCTTGGTGACTATAATCACCAACTATAATTATAGGAAAACTAATGAAGGGCTACTGTCACCTTGTGCTACTCATAAGAATAAGACACTGGACAAGTGCGATGGCCCAGTCCTGCTCCCTCCTCTTGGATTGACTAATCATAACATCGTCCTACTGTCAAACTCCAGTCTGAATCAACAAGTCCTCACAATATCAAAATACCTTACACTGTATGTTGATCTAGTAATTCTCACAGAGCAATTCACGATATTCCCTAATCGCAAGCCTTGGTGACAAAGGAGCTTAAAGGCATTCTCGGCGAAAATAAAAGTTTTTTTTTTTCTTTTTGTGGGAACTGCTGAGGGGAATAAGTGAACTGATGTCCCTGGCAACTGGTGCAAGTTCCTGTGGGTGTATATATTTTGTTGTTGTTTGTTTGGTTAGTTGGTTGGTTGGTTGGTTGGTTTAAATGTATGTGTGATAGTCTGAGACATTGTTGCATCAAGGTTGGAGACTTTTGGTCTGTTGGTGGTGCTGTGGTGAACCAGCGATTTTTATTTTATGAATGCTGGATATCAATGTAAAATGCATCATTTCCCAAAAGTTTGATCCAATAATTTGATCCAACAGAGTCTGCGAGCATGAGGCTTAGGGTTCTGTTGGCTTGGTGGTAGTGGTGTGGTGGTTTATAATGACATACATTTAAAGTTTTTGCAATTTTCCGGACTGACTGAACTTCATTTCTTAAAGTAATAATGGCCACTCGTTTTTCTTTAGTTAGCTGATTGGTTCTTGCCATAATATGAATTTTAACAGTTGTCCAATAGGGCTGTCGGCTGTGTAGTAACCTGACTTCTGCACAACACAACTGATGGTCCCAACCCCATTGATAAAGCAAGAAATTCCACTAATTAACCCTGCTACCTCTTGAAGCTCATGGAGAGAATGCCAAGAGTGTGCAAAGCAGTAATCAGAGCAAAGGGTGGCTATTTTGAAGAAACTAGAATATAAAACATGTTTTCAGTTATTTCACCTTTTTTTTGTTAAGTACATAACTCCACATGTGTTCATTCATAGTTTTGATGTCTTCAGTGAGAATCTACAATGTAAATAGTCAGGAAAAAAAAGAAAACGCATTGAATGAGAAAAAATTAATCAGTCCCTTACGTTTTGTCCAAAACAGGCCAGAAGAGGCTCAGCAATCATGTGTGACAGATGGACAGAACTGATCCCCTGATCTTCAGTCATGGAGGACAAAAAACAGGTCACCAGAAATGTGAAACGGGCCATAAACCAGGCTTTGCTCCAACACAACAAAAACAAAATAGAGCAGAGGTTTTAGAAAGCCACGACAGGGCAGTATGGCAGGGACGTAAAACATGGCTGCTCTCAACAGAAAAACTGTGAGGAGATGTGAGTGTAGACGGCAACTCCTGTCCACTGAATGGCCTGGTGTTTCCACTGGCCTGACAAAGTACAAACACAGCTTTATGCTATCTATTATCCTCAGCTTCCATGAACACGATGTGCTAACATTACTCAGATCCACCTCAACATTTGAGGCTGATGGTCTGGACTGCAGTTGTGCCACGGTCCTTCAGTACGGTTCAGCTCAGTGGAGTTTCTGTTTAGCTTCTATAGGCCTAAATGGACCAAGATGGGGTTCTACTGCAATGGAAAACCTCAACATGACCCCCACTCCAAAAAGGGATAAGGTTCATACTCTGAACAACCTGAAGCCCACAGTCCCAACACCTCTGGTCTTGACAGTGCTGGAGAAACTGATAATGACGATACAGGTGCTTTCCTAAAACAGAGATATTCTGAACAGCAAAATGAAGAGCAGTCTATGGGACTTTTTCAGAAAATCAACTCTAATCATTTTTTTATTGTTACTGTCTACTGGAGAAAATTAGCAGACGGTGCTTAAGACAATACACATTTCTCTGTTTAGAATAGTGACACCATTTAGCCAACCAGTATCACCTAGCCTCAGTGGTGGTGGAAATGTTTTGAAAGTGTGAACTTATATCTTCATTACACAAAGGGGGCTGTGTAACAGTGACAGTATTAGCAATCAAGTGATCATTTTAATTCCATAAGTACCACTTTGTTGGCTGTTGTTGCAATTAATTTGCATTCAAGTTTGTGCCTCTGTGTACATGTCTGGCTCTTCAGTGCCCAGCAAACCAAACAGCCCCACAGGAACAAATAATGTTGTGTTTTATTGTGTTTTATTGTATATTGTAGTGTAGCAGGCCTTCCAGAATAGATGGTTCAGGCTTCTTCTCTCTGCCCCCAACCACTCTATCTTCCACCCTCCATTGTTTAATTTTTTTCCTCTATACTCGTTGTTTTATTTATTGTTGATGCAGTGGGCTGTGTGAGACATTTTTTTTGTACTGCTGGCTGCAGGGTGTCAAAATATTCTGCTGCGTCAGGCTCCATACACAGTTGTTCTCTGATCAAAATCCACTCCATCGAATTGGCCAGGGCACATATGAGTACACGTATCATCGATAGGATCTTTGTTTCATGTCATCCCACTCTCTCTCCTCCATCCTTCCTGCTTGTTTTCAGTATAAAGTATCCACTCAAGGCAAAAATGACAAAAAAACAACAGTTTTTCTGACCCAGCACACACTGAATAGAGTCACCCAGTCATGAGCTCAAACAAATCATGATACCATAGCCAACAGGGAGCAACAGTCACATCCCCATATAACAAATGGGGATGTGAAAAAACAACAACAAAAAATATGGACACACTGATACACCTCCTCATTTTTAATTTCATTGCTATTTTAGAATCCTTCATGGGAATTTTGCCTCACCCCCCAAAAAGACAATTCTCATTTGAAAAGACTTCATGCTCCCTGCTGCATTCACAGGAAGCTCTAATGTCCAACATTTGTAAGTCACCTGCCAAAACAGTATTCCATTACTGAGCTGCTTTGCAGAAAAACTACAAATGGTTCTTTTTTTATAAACTTTGCTGAGCTATGTTACCAAGTGGATTTTTTTTTCTGACTTAGAAGTCCAAGATGTCAAAGATTTTTACCAGCACGTGAACGTAGCAGAAGACATGCAGCATTTTCAAATCAGCGTGCACATTGGTACAGAAAGCTGAAGAAATATCGCCTGGGACAAGATCCTCACTTTGATGGATTATTTATCTGAGGCAAGTTTCAAGTTTGTGCAAGTTGATTTTTGTACTGTAACAAAATGAATGGTGTAAGATGGCTGCCTGTGAGGGAAAATGCATTCAAAAATCTAAATAAGTATGTAATCCTTTGAAATGTTATTGGTAGAAATGTGAAGAAATCATTCAGTGTCGTTTATGCAGAGAAACTGAAATTGTCCTTCAGTATCTGACCCTGCACACCATTCAACTTTACATCCACACACCCAGTGAGCCAGCCATCCAGTCATGCAGTTATCTGTACATCCATACATCCAGCTGGCCAACCAGCCATCCATCCAGTACACAGCAGACTGTCCCTGAGGAGCTACCCTGCTTTCTGCTGCTGAAGGCAAGCCTGTAGTGGAGGGTAAAAAGCAGCAACCCAAGACTGCAGAACTAGGGCTGGACTGGAACTGAAGATACAGAAAGGACTGAGGCATGACTGGAGATGAAACCACTGCAAAGACAAAACCACTCACACACACACACACACATACAAACAAAGCTCTCTCAAGGATGTAAAGTACCATTTAAAAGTAAACCTCTCAGATTCTGTATCGATAGAGACCACTGAAAGCACATCACCTTGACTACAGGTGATGCAGCAAATGCTGTGCGCAGAGTACAGTGTGCTATCAAAAGCAAAATACAAGGAGAAATAAAATAAGTAATGTGGGAGTGAGAGACAGAGAGACACTGGCAGAGAGCACCAAATAAATTACTGAATGAGGTCAGTTGACAAGAGGGTTATAGTTGCAGCAAAGTGGGAATACTGAATAAAGTTTTGAAAATGGCAAAAGCCATAGAAAGTGAACATCGTTAGTGCAATAAACACATGGAGGGAAGAGTTTGATGTATATGAAGGCGAGTCTAAGTGCATGTCAGGCAGCCTACAAACACAGCTGAGCTCTCAGCAAGCCTCTCCCAAGTTGGCTTGGCTCGCACTTGAAGAACTCGTCAGCTGCTGAAAAATTCATGAATCTGAATTGATAAAACATTGATGATTCTGTTCAAGATTTCCTTCCATTTGCGAGAAGTTGACTTAACCGTGAGCATTAAAATGCCTGTAAGTTCCATCCGGTGAGTGTCTGTGTCACGTAAACGATTTGATGAGACACTGGTGCTAAAAAGTCACAGTGGGCAACAGATAAGACCCAGAAAGTGTGAACTCACTTCATGTTGTCTCCTTTCAGAGCTGACAGCCCTCTATCATGAGTCATCAGACTGAGTGCACTGAATTATTCTGTGATCATTAGAGTGAGTAGGGGCACAGCCCAGAGAGGCTGGCTTTCTCACGTGTAAATAAAGTCCATCCATCTTTGAGAGATTCATCATCTGTCACTTAAGGAACAATAGTGCTCACCCCTAATGGAAAATCCTGGGGAATATTAAACACTGCTTAGACTAATCAACTCCCCTCTTGATTTCCCTCTTGTGTGCCAACATTTGCATGTTTTGTCACTAATGCACACAAATACACACATGCACATACATGCAACAGACTGTGTGTGTGTGTATGTGTGTGTCTGTGCTTGTGTGTGTACTACACATATTATGGAAAGAGAGTAGTACCAACAGATAATGTATTTGTATGGCTTTGAATTTGCCATGCTCTTACTAAACCCTTGAATTCAAAACCTGAATTTCTTGAATAAACAAATTCAGGAAAATGTATAAGATACAAACTGAAATTCAATGCAGCAGCTTGAAAATGCTGTGAACTAAAGTCTCAAATTCAGTTCTCCTGATTCAAACTGAGCAAAAATCCAATCCAACAACATAACAGAGCACACTGATACTTCTAGTACCATTTTTGCCAACTACTGTGGCCGTGCATTGAGACGTCAGCTCTCTGTCTCTGGCCTTGTGGCACAATTTTGATGAGTTCTGACTTGAAAGGGAGGTACTGAAAATGCAGAAATGAGACAAGGGGAAAAAAAATAATAGCACTGTAAAAGTGAAAGAAAATCCCACAGAGAAGGGAAGTGCGGCAACTCCTCAGAATGAGCAGTAATATAGAAGTATTAGTACATTCTCCAACATTTTTAAGTATACTAAAAAAAAAAAAAAAAAAAAGGAACGAAAATAACATTCAGTTTGAAAGCACTGCATTCCCATTTCAAACAGCGCTTTAGAAATACAATTTTTAATTAATTAATTTAAAACATCCATTTTGGTGGTTAAATATGGGCATTACAAATTCAAATCTATGCAACTCAAATTCACTGTCAGCTGGCACTAATCTCATTCCACAGTATACATGGGTTTGTGTGTGTGTATCTGTTTGTGTGTGTATCCGTGTGCATGTGTGCGCGTGTGCGCGCGCGTGTGTGTGTGTGTGTGTCTCTCCATAATCTGGTCCACTCCCCACAGATCTACACAATCCCCCTCTGCTTTGGGCAGGTTTACACACCCGTCGCCTTCCATCACTCGCTGTACACATACATTCAATATAAATACGCACACACACACACACACACATACACACACCCGTACTGACACATACAGAATGTAGACATACACACGGGAAATGTTTGAAACTGTTTGAATTGAGATGTGAGCTAATTTCGTGGAGCGCTGAGTGCTTTGAGGTGCTGTATCAGTTTCCGTCAGGCCTCGGGTAGACTCACTGCTGGGAGTCTGGCCCACTCTGAGGGACCATGCAACTGTACAGCAGGGCCCCTGTAGAGATCCAGGAGAGCTCCTACAGAGAACGCAGCTCAGCATTGCTTTAATTACCTTCTCGCTTCCCTCATCCCACTCTGCCTGACAAACCACAATCGCTGGATACAAGAGCGGGCCGGCAACAGCCAGCGGGCTAGCCAACCACTATCCTGTCGTCAGCAGCACTTACACAGCTATTTATCTCAATTAGCCATGCTCTGCATACTTGAAAAACTATGATGTCAGGATAAGGCTGGGGTAACAGGATCTGTTGATATTGTCCCACTCATATTTGTGATAAATCATCCCCTGAGAGGTCTCAACAACCATGTCCTTAAATGTAGAATAAAACAACAAATTGGCAAATAACATCATCATCGCTAAGTCATGTTAATAGTAGTCTCCTTAATCATTCTCCTAACAGCCGCAACCTGAAGGCATCAGCCACACTGTTTAGCTCTGCATGAGCCTTGTTTTATTTTTCTAAAAAAAAAAAAAGAAAAAGAAAAATGATGGTGGAGTAAACAAGTGGTGCAGCGTGGGAAGCATGCTGAGCAGAACTGGAAGATAGGATCAGGACAGGACATGCAGGGAGGAGACACGCAGAGAGATAATACAACCAAAGGTCACCCAAGGGCAGTGTGCTACACTCCCAGAAATCATCTCTGTCACAGCTCAATGGCACCACAGCAAACACCTGCAATGATCATACATGACAAGTTACATATGCGCGTGTGTGTGTGTGTGTGTGCACAAACAACACTGATGCACAGTTCAGCCAACTCTTCGGTGTTCTGACTGAAAACAATACAGCCCTGCCACTGATCGAACAATAGAGCTGAAATTTAAAATACCTCTCAAAAAAAGGAAAAAAAAAAAGGAAAACAACACGGCAAGACAAACAGCACACAACACTTTCCTCCCTCCCTTCTCTGAGCAAATGGAAAGGAAGCAACTCATCAAGTACAGAGCCCTGGAAATGCAAACTAGCTGCTGTGCGCAGAGCAATATCTCTGTGTGTACTCTCAACACATGTCACCGACAGATTATTCACACGGGACTCTATTTGGAGAGGACGCTACTGAGTTTAGTGACTCTGACTGTGTTGGGGTTGATTATGAAGTCAAAAACAATGAATTATTAAAATAAATGGCACTCCAGATGTTTCCCCTGTCGTGACAAACGCTATCCTCTCTGAAGCATGGAGACGCGAGCTGAGCATAACACGAGCTTGAAAAATGTCTGTGGTCTTTTGCCCTTGTGTGTGTGTGTGTGTGTGTGTGCATGTGTGTGTGTGTGTGTGTGTATGGATGAGAGGAAGAGAAAAGGTAGTGAACAAAGCAGGCTCCATTCTCTAGAAACACTGTCATTGTGATACATTAGCAGAACTCAGTCATTTGGCATTGTAAAGCTAAAGCCTTAGTGTTAATAAACCGTTGGCATGAGGCTGCCAGGCGCTAGATACCCTGTTCCTTGCGTGAAGGATGCTTTAGGAGCAAACAACCTCAAGCTAAATTCATTTAGTAACAAGAATGAATAAGCCTTCACTGTTTTCATCAAAGCCCCTCTCACTTCTCAGTGCTCAGCCTTGCCTTAGAGACAGCAGTGCAAGACATGAAAAGCTTGGAGCTTCTGTGAGTCGAGAGGAGCAGCAGCATCTCTAACTGTGTTTTTGTATGCTTCCTCTCCCCTGTAACCCTCGCTAAAACAAAATGACGGCTTGCCTTGTGATTCAGTCAGTGCTTCCATCTTTTTTTTCTTTTTTTTTTAATCCAGCATCCTTTGATCCTTCACTGGAGAATTTCTTGTTTGCACCTACAGTGCGCTGAGGCTTTACATATTGAGGTGTGTGAACATGGAGAAATGTACCACATACAGTAGAGTATCCATGCTGTACTAATGAGCATGAAGGGAATATCAATGTCATGCTTCAGTAACTTCACTTGGTTCTGTCCAGCCAGAGCAGCAAAGATCCAGCTTGTCTTCTTCACACAGGAACAGGTAAACATGTCGTCCCACACAAACGATGCAGGCATTGGGCCAATCAGTAAAAAGATACATGATCCCTCCAAGCTCCAAAGTCAGATCAGTGTGTGTGTGTGTGTGTGTGTGTGTGTGTGTGTGTGTAACAAGGCATTACATAATAACACCTTATTTAGTAACATGTCCTCAAAACATAAAACATTTTCCTGCATTTTGTAATTAATTATTACACACTGTGGCTGCAAATTATGGGGAGGTTTCATTTTTTTTTTTTTTTTTTACAAATATGTAATAATTCAGTGTATTATTTAGTAACATGCCATAACTGATGTCTTCTTGAGATTTAGTGCCACATCTTATTATTTCCTTAACTGAAATTGTGCTAGAAGGTAATAATTTGCACTGTTCTAAAAAATCTACACAAGTGTGTCATGACCCTTTGAAGATGATTCCTCACTTTTTTAAGAGAATTAAAATGCATCTTAATTATTTTGAATGTTTTGCCCATTTACCACCATTTACATACATTTTACATCACAAGTTTTGCACATAACACGGGGGTACTAAGAATTACTTAAACACCTTGATTTTCAAAGCAATGCTCTGCTTCTACCTATCTGCGAACAAAGTCGTGGCCATTCATAAAACATGGAACTGATAATTTGCTGTGTAAAGCAAATGTTTCCCTGGCACACAGACAAGAGCAAGCAGTAGCGTAGCTGGGCTGACCGTGAATTAATCGTCTTCTCTTTGGGGCTCTTCACTGTCTTGTCAACTTGTGATCGAACATAATTTCCAAAGTTGGTGCAGCTCCTCTCAGTAAAGAATCCAAATAAAAGTGTTTTTCTATCTCCGGCAATTGAGTATTACCAAGATCAGAGAGGGGCTGTATATTGCCATGCTTTCAAAATGTGTGAAAACAAATGAGGGTTTAATACATATTTTGTACGGCCACTTTGATTAAAAACTCTTAAAAAAAACAAAACAACACATAGCATATAACATAACATATTCTAGGTATCCTCATGGCATCAAGTGTCTTCTGGGTTAGGGTTCCTGACAAGACAGCTCATGAATTTCATGCTTCAGTCGGTGGAAAATGACTGTAGCCTACTGATGTCAGATGCCCCCTGAATGCGCCACCAGGAAGGCTTTCAGATCTGTCACATCACTCCACCCTACTTCAGGTCATCAGAACACAACAGTGCTGCTGCTCTTAGGAAAACTATTGTGGACGACGTGATTACATTGATTGGATACTGGTGTCAAGAAAGTTTGAAGTCTCTGAAAGTTAATTTTCATATTGTAGTGGAATGAATAGAAATCCATGGCTGGATAAAAGGTAGGAAAAAATGTATATGACTCATAATTATAGCACACCAATCATTGTGAATTTTAAAACAGTTCCAAAATGAAGCATCACTCCAAGTTTCATGAAAACAGGACCAGTGGTGTCTGAGATATTCGAGTTAAAAAGTGATCTTCAATTATAGCTCATGTATTAAACTACACTGGGACACAGTGGTGCAGTGCTGCACTCAGCTATCAGCTGAATCTCTAAGCTACCCAAAAATATCAGCATTGCTGTTCTAGTGATGGTATCATGGGTCTTGGCATCAATAAGTTACAACAAACAGATTCAGTCGTCCGTGATATCTCTGATAGTGTGAGCAGGGCTCTTGATATGATGGAGCTAAAAGGAGGTGACGAAGGCACAGGGAAGGATCAGAGATAATACTGTGTACTTATCTCCATGGGAATAAATAAATAAATAAATAAATAAATAAATAAAATCATGTAAATATGATTTAATAGAAAACAACAGCTTAAGCCAACTGAATGTAAATCTCAAAATAACTTCAATCTAGCTATTGTTTAGTATGTTAGTGTAATGCAAATGGTTATTTACAAATAACTTTGCAAACATAACACTGGTTCTTAGGTATGTGACTTCACGTATTTAATTTTATTGGTTCAATAATATCTGTTCATCTTTTTTTGACCTTTAACCGATAAGTCACTATTGTAATTGTTCAGGAAAATGTGGTTTGTGCATCAAGTTGGCCACTTTCAGTTCAGCCTCTTTCTGCCTTACTCCTTGTGCTGTCTCCTCTGAAAAGTCTAGTTGGTATCATGCACAGTATAGGCCTGTGAAAAACACAGCATGCCACAAATATTGCATGAAGCACCTGACTAGTCCAAACCTCTGAAACACATTTTCAGCATGCAAAATGTTTGCTCCAGTTCTTTCCCTCAACAATGCATTATTTAATCTATGTTGCAGCTAAGCTGTTGGCATAATATATGGCATAATAAGCCACGTGTGTAATAGATCTCCTAAGAGCTACCCACCCAGAGCGCCCTGAAAGGCTGCAGGAATAGTAGAATTGACCTTGCACTGAGATTAGACATGGTCCTCGGGGCTCCTATCGCAGTGATTTAATTTTTTTTTTTTTTTAACCACCACATCTTGCCTTACACTTCCTTATTTAAATGAACCTCCCATTTTGATGCGCCAACCTTCCCACACTAGTGCAGGGATTTGCTCCCATCAAGATGCAAGAGCATCAGAGCAGGCACTGATGTTTGGCAGTGGGACCTGGCTCACACTCAGTGTTCATCCCAAAGGTGTTCAATGGGGTTCACATCTTCCATGGGGCTCACATCTGCACTCTGAGCATGCCAGCCAAGCTCTCCCATGCCAGACTCAGGAAACCATTTTTTTTATGGACCTTGCTTAGTGCACAGGCGCGCTGTCTTGCTGAAACAAAAAAGAGCCCTCCACTAACTGTTGAAAGAAAGTTGAAAGCACAGGGCACACCAGTGGTCCTGTCCTGTAAGCATGTGTGGCCTACTGCTGCGTGATTGGGTTCCTAGATATTTCCACTTCACAATAATCAAAATTACGGCAGAACAAGCAGGGAAGAAATGAGATGACCTGATTTTTTGAAAAGGTGGCTTGACAATGCCACATGACCGGGGATGCAGGGGGACATGCCTTTCAAAACTCTGTGTCCTCCACACTTTCAAAATATTATAAAAATGATTATATACATATATGACTGCAAATATCCTGACTAATATGCTACTGTTGGCCAGCTGTCACATTCTAGCCGAGAATGTGATTGAAAGGCCCTGATATACAAAATTACCACAGACAAGTATCAGACACAGACGGACGAGTATCAGACACAGACAGCCTGCCTACACAGTTCCTTAGAACATTTAGGCATCTGTGGATGCAGAAGTGTTAAAAAACATGAAAAATTGTTCATTTCAGTCTCAGTTTGTAAAAATGAATTGCCAACAGGAGCAGTTAAATTGAATGTCTTTATTTGGAGAGGGAACGATTAGAAGGCTATTCAGTAATTTAACCCAGGATAATCATATTTTCTGTCTAGACCTGTTGATGATAGGCTAACACTGACTGATCCACCATCAATTCACCTATTTCCAAAGGGGCAAAAAGCGATTTGACAGTAGAGTCTCTCTCATTGCTAGTATACTTTAGCGTTAGACCACAGGCTCAATATGCCTCTGCTTTCAAATTAGAGATCAGATGAGGTGGAGGTGCATATGTAAGACAAGGAGGGCGAGGCAGGGAGAAGCAGCACTGAGTTGCAGGAGGGTTAAAGTGACTGGTTTGTTGATATGAGAGGAAAGAACATGATTAAGGATACAAGGATACAAGGAAGTTTATTGGTCATTATACAACAGGTTGTATAATGAAATTAGAATGTGGTTCCCTCTTGATTGATTAACTGATTGTATAGAAAATAAAATTATTAAACACTGAGGAGTGCAGATGGTGCATTTAGTAGTCTTAGAACATACATATATATACTCTACTTGCATACATATATGCATACATATATACATACATAAATACATAACTGAATAACTCAACATGTGAAGTTCAGTGAAATACATAAAGTAAGAAGTAATACAGCTTTTCCTCATACATATTTAGTACTTCTGGCAGAATTTAGCATGATGCTCCATTTAATTATTTCACAGATTTTGCATTGGTTACCATACTCTTTAAATGTATGTAAAAATGCAGGAAAGGGACTCAAATCACAAATCATTATTGTGTCCCTGCACTTCCCAAACCAGTTACGCCACTGGGTATAATCAATTTTACTGCAAATGTTTGTCTCAGGAGACTGCATAGCTATATGCTTGCTCTTATGCACCTGTTAGTAATTAGAAAGGGTGTCCACATACTTTTGGCCATGTAGTGTATTTCATTACCACATCATTTCATTACACTGGTGCAGCTAAACGCAGGCAACTCACCTCAAAACTCTATTGGACAACTGGTTAATAAAGTTAGGACTGCTGCTATATGTAATGCTTCTCTTGCTCTGAAATGAATCTCACAACATGACCAAGTAGTCTAAAAATGTTATTCGTTTGTAATTAGTCGTAACAAAACAAATTCCAGCTCTAATCTATGATAGGTTATAAAGCCACTGGAGTGAAAGTGAATGCAATTACAGTGTGATTGTGATACCATCAAAACAAAGACAATGCCTTTAGGCAGGACAAAGCAGTGCTAATTATATCAGGCTTATGATGGAGATAGGATAAAGGTGCTGAAGGCTCATTCCTGTGACTTCCATGAACAGTTTGAAAGAGTGATGAGTATACAGAGTTAATTGCTCTGTGCTAATTTTCTGTCTTCCAGTGGAAGAGCTGAAGATGGGCTTGTCGCAGGTGTAATTTCTCTGAGTGTGATAATGAGCCAGACTACAGCAGGAGCCTGTGGTATGCCATGATGCACGACTGCAACCACCTTCTAGATTGTAAATTCTAAGCTTGTATTGTTCTGGCAAGGTTAAGGAAGCTGCAAATTTAAAACAAAAGGCATCATTCACCGCATTTGTACTTTTGTAAAAATAGAAAATATTTAGCGTTGAAGGAGCAAGCATTCCAGCTTCTTTCTGTGCCACCAATTCTTTGTGTAGTAATCTAATATTTGCTAAAATATGTGGTTTTATTATCGTCACAGTGACTATTTACTCTGTGTGTGTGCGTGTGTGTGTTTGTGCACCACACATCCCATGCACCAGATAGCTGAGTCAGAGATGTCATTTCTACATCCACATGTTTTACAGTGATAATAGTGGCCTTTAGACAGAGTGACATCTTAAAAATATTGTTCATCAAAGTGATTTCAAGTGTCTGGAAAGATATGTGCTGATTTACAGGGCAAATGTCAGGAACACATCCTTTTTACAACATTGCCAGCCACAAAAACCCTCGCTATTGATTTCTGTCCTTACACGAGATTACGCTTTAAACCAAACATATGGATTTTAGTTCTAGGGAATGAAAAGCGTGCGCCAGCTATGGAGGATGAGATCAGATCATGTTTCCCACATCCAATTGAAGGCACTTGTGTCTGGCCATTGTTCATCCAGGCTGCCTTTAATTTGACAGCAGGGGGGCAATAGAGACACGTCTGTCCCTTTGAAAGATATCACCCTCATGTACGATGAATAATTCAGATAGAATAATTCTGCTGTGGTTCCTGTGAGGTGGGACCAGTGTCTCGCCTCCTCCAGCAGTAGGACAGCCAGGAAACTCATACATAAAAGATGAAAGGTTTGATAGCCTCCGTTGGATTCAGGGACTGGAATTGTGTGCCACAGACTTTACAGTCATAGCCTGGCTTAGCTGCACACAGCCTGTGAACTGCCCAGCCTCTCGGGCCTGCCTGCATGGGGCTTTCTCTGTAATATCTGTGCCATATGCAACCCTGCTCCACTCTGCAGTCAGAGGGGGCGAGGTATAAATAGCACCAACATGGATGCAGGAGAGAATGAGACTTCACTGAAAACTCTCACCTTCTAGCCAATTCACGTCTAACAAGAATGGCACAGATATAGCCTCTGGTGTGCATTTGAAATTTTAGTTTAAACCCCAGCATTGTTCAGCTTATATTTTGCTGCAGCAAATAAAATCCATTCTGTATCCAGCAATATTTCAAGAATGTGTGTCATCACCTATTTCTCCTTCTTACACCAGGAACCACCTACTAGATAATTTACACTGCACGTCCACAACTGTAAGCTAAATTCAGCTCTCTAATTTACCATTTTCCTTTTCATTCTCTGTCACAGACAGCTTAGTCTCATCTCCAGCATAAGAGTACCGACAGATCCATTCGAGTGGAGCCAAACCTTCTGCCTGCCCAATTGCCTGACACAAACATGATAACATTTCAGTGGAGCACATCAAAGACTGGCGTATTCCTACGTTCTAAAACAGGAGTAACATGCACGGCACTGATATGCTTAGAAGAAAGCAACCTGTGGTGAAATGTGGATTTATCTGTCCGTCAAGTTAACCTTCTATCCTCTTCAGCTACCCTAGGGTATATCTGCAGTTCTAAAAAGACATAAAGGCATAACATTTTGGTTCAAGTCATCTGTCTTTTGATTCACTGTCACAAATTTATATCTATGACGAGACAGATGCAACCACCCATCATTTTAAACACCAAATATACTCGCACCTGCAGAGTTGATGGACTTAAACAATACCTTTGAGATAGTCAGAAGTGACTGCAAAACCCACTGACTTGAACCATCACAAGGAAAAAAAACATCCACAACCAAAAGGCAAACATTTTCACTTTCACTTCACCTAAAACTTCCACAAAGTTTCACTATCACTGAAAAGCTGCAGCCTCCATAACAATTTAGGTTTGCTTATCCATTTTCTCCCAGGTTTGATTTTCCAACAAAATAGCACATGAATGCAATGCCATTTAACAGCTTCAGAGTTTCCCACCAGCACATGAATCCAGCATCATAATTGTGGCCTAAACAAAACAAAAAATGTATTGTGGCCGAGATCACCACCAAAATGAAAAATCAGCTGATCCTTGGGCCAACAGCAATCAGTAAACCAAATTTCGGCCAAATCTTTGATTGTTTTCGAAAACTTCCAAACAAACAGACATAGAAACAGACACACACACACACACACACACACACACACACACACACAGACAGACAACAGACAAATTTTGATGGCAGAGGCAACATCAGTATTTACTTTTAAGTAACCAGTGTTTAAATGTGGGGCAGATTATTAACAGATTATTACTGCAATACAATGATTTACACCTTTGAATGCATGAATGCCAAGCATAATGTGCTGTTACATAATTACTCACATGCTGTCATATCATAGTGGTAACATCAGACTCCCTGGTGGCTGTGACAGATGATTAGAAGGAAAACATACAGTTACTATATGAAGTCCCATATATAGAGTGTTATCAGAGACTGTAATCGCCTTGCACTGCATGGATAACTCCCCTGTAAAGGATTTTATTTTAAAATCTGCAAGTAAATCAACTGCTTGCTCACTCTAACCTGATATATTGCTTCATGTAACTTTATCTCTGTGAATTGCTGATGTTTGTTGGTTATCATTTAAAGAGTCTATGGTTGCTACCTTCTTGCATGGATAGAGGATGAGTATTAAAGGACAGATCCACATGCAGATCCTTTTCTGTCGTTCACTGTCATCAGTCTGGTGTTTTCATTGCATTCATTTCCAGGAGTTATTTTGTGATGAAGTGTTTGAATTCCCTTTTTGATGCACCCATTTTACTCAACCTGCCTCATGTAACACTATCTTAGTTTGTGATTTCCAGTGTTTCCTATGTGTGATGAACACTGAAAAAATCAAACATTGTGCAGTCATGGCTTCTTAAACATTTTTTCTATTATCTAAATAACTAAATAAATAAATATTAACTAAATAAAAGGATGTGTAACTAAGTGTTGTGTCTTGTTGCTTGAGCATGGTTAAAGTTTTCTGAGTTAAAGATTAGTTAAAGACTGAGTTACACTTGTAGGTGGAGAGACCAAGAATGACCGATAGTAAGTGCAGGAGAGTTCCCACACCCCTTACTGAAAACACAGCATGTCTTACATTTGCATTGTATTATGGTCTCTTTACTGCTACTGTCTGTGGAGAAATTCATATCTGTGACAGATACTGGTATCTGTTTCCTCTAGGATGGATTTCTCTATGAATGGTTGTTGGAAATCGGTGCAAAATGGTGGTAGAAAACAAAAACCTTGCTTTTTGACACTGAGGGACAGACATTAAACCTGATGTTTACCACTGTTTTAGATAAATGAAACAATTCTGTTTTCAAACTAGATTGTAGCTGCTAGAAATATCTTGATGCAATGTCATATTGGCTGTTTGTTAAATTATCCACACCATAAGACAACAAAATGGAGCCACAGAGGTATATCACTAATTGTTTTAAGTGTTAAGATATTTTGAGGTGGATTTTCCTTCAAAACAAGCTTGAGCGTAGGAGTAATTGCAGTGAAATCTCTACTCACGTAGTTCTGATCAGGATTTTGGGGTACTCAATGAGTAGCAGATTATTAAGGGCAGTTAAGTAAGAGACTCGCTGGTTACTGCGTGTTTTTTGCTGTTTATAAAGCACTAGCTGCACTGTAGCTCTGTTGTTGGAGAGAAATTCAATTTTGCTCAGTTGTCAGCAACCAGATATTGAGAGTCATTTCAGAGTCACAAATTTTGTTGTTCACAATATGCCTATGTCAGTTCTTACAACATTCAGTTCTTACAACGAGCAGTATTTTACAGCGCTGTAAAGAAAAAGGCAAAAGCGGCAGCAGCAGCCACTACAGTGCTGATACAGAATAAGAGACCTCTACGATGACCTCCATATTTCTATTTTTTCTTTGTGGCATAGTGGAAAGTCTGACAGGCTCTCAAAAGTCCCGTTCCCAGATTTTTTACTTGAATCTCAAATGTGACTATACAATCATCAGGGCCACTTCAGGGGATTAAAAATGAGGGCATTTTGAACCAAGAACTGACATTCCTGACATTCATTCAGTTTGAGGTTCCACTGATGCAAGCCTTGTGGATACACAATTCAGACACCAGCTTTTGCTGATATGTGTTTATTCTTTGAAAACTGATGCCATGCCTTAAGACGATGTCACTCTGCTGGAGCACAGCACACCACTTAAAGTTGAGAAAAAGTAAAGATCCAACCAACTCTATTTCCAGAGGACCATCTTATTATACGCAATCTAAGGAATCAATACTGTTGTTAACAAACTGATATGGGTTGAGAAATACCAATATTTTTAGTCTTTCCAAGTATAATTTGGTTGTCAATCAAATTGCCCTCAAGTGATGTTATGTAGGCCGTAATTTGAATAATCCATGCATGCAGTGGTCACCACTTCAGAAGTGGAAATTTTTCAATAGCTACACTTTCAGGGGTTGTGAGGTAGCAGGTGACATTTTGAAAATAGCAGAGCCCACAAAGTGCATCTTGCAGCTAAATAATTAATGCCAAATAATTAGTGATATTATTTTAGTCAAATAAATTCATGCTTGGTGATGCAACAAAGGTTTTTGGGAACAATACTGCAATAGCAAATGCCCTCAACTTTTTTGTCTTTATGCATTTGTCAAGGGATAAAAGGGAATAATTAGCTAGCTGGGTAGCCTGTAATTGGTACAGGTGCAACATGTTGCAACATGCACCTTCCACTTTTTTATACTTTTTAAGTGGTACATGTTGGTGCATGTTGTTTGAAGTGGTGCATGTTGCACCACTTCAAACAGTTACAGTAAACTGTTTGATAATGTGCTCATTTCTTACATTTCTTATATTTGGTTAAGGACGTTATAACAGAGTAGGCAAGATTAATCTTCCTAAGCAGCAGTTGATTACTAAGCAAAAGGGTTTCAGCTTGTTTACAACTGGATTACAATCTGCTCAGGTAATGGGAATTCTGGTATATTGTTCTTTGGATTGAGAAACAGGTCTCTATTTCTGTGTTATAACACAAGAGCAACTGGAGAAAGACCAGGTTCTTCTTGTGGCATCCATTTTGTGGTATTTATGACTTGAATGTGCAACACCTACGTTCTACCTCCAGACTCATCTCTAAAGCATGTCAAGACAGTGTTTTGACTTGAGTGTTTACAAATTAAAAACATAGGCTTACATCAATCAGTGTCTTTATTAATTTAGCCAAAATAGCATTTTTTCTGTTGAAATCAATAAATAAATATATACTCCCCAATTAAAAGTGCCAGTTAACAAAACAGTGCTGGTACAGTAAGTGGCTTCCACTTCAAAAAAAGAATTTAAATTCTTCTATTTGTCAGTGCCACTCACTTTGCAAAACCTCTCACTCTACAGCTCACCTACCCTCCAAGCCGTGGAGAAAAAGGCAGCTACCTGGCAGCACTAGTGTGTTTGGATGTACCTGTAACATGTCTTGGACCAGCTCCAAGACATTAGTGATTTAAAAAAGCAGAAAATGCCAGTTTTGATGGCCTTTCTACTGGATTTGTTTAGGAAAAGACTCATACACCTGCAGATTATCATATAACATGTTGTGTTTTGGCATGTGATTGGTAGGAGGACAGAGTTTTAGGAAGACAAGGGTCACAATTTCTAGCATTGAGAACCTGGCAATCCACTGATCATAAATTCTGTGATGAATTGACACCTCGTTACTATGGGTTGCACCAACACAGATCAAAAGAGCATCTCCAGGCTCTGTGTACCACACAGAGCTGCCACAGCAGTCAGGTTAGTGTAGCACAAAGTTGGAAAAGATGTGATTGGAATCTAAAAGAAGCTCAATTAAAAGATAATTAAAGGCCATTTTACTGCTGAGGTCTAAAGGATGCATAATGTAGCCTCTCACAGACATTATCTTGAATTAAAAATTCAGAGTTGCTAAGTGTTTAGTTTAACAGACCAAAATGGCAGATTGGAGGTGAGTTTAAAGATGTTATGGCTTTCAGGATCAAGGCTGCATTTTCACAGTTTCTCCACTCAACATTAATACTTTTGAGCAGCTGCATCAGTTAGGGAGACATCCAGTTTAATCCCCACTGAGGGGACAGACTCCGATACAGTATACCGGTTGTGTTAGCACAACAATTTACTCATATCAAGAGAATTCACTCAACTCAAATAACCATAAATTATCTGTTATTTTCAGTGCTATTAGATTAAAAATAGTCATCACTGCCCCAAGACACTGGAGAGGTCTACTGCAACTGGAGGTGGTGTTCAAATAGGGCTGGGAAACATTAATCTTTCAATAGAATAATATTATGACAAAATAATGTCACAATATGCAATGGTTATCTAATTGTCTAAATTACTGTTAAAAAGCCTAATAAGCCTAATACCAATTAAGGTTTGAAATCTCAAACAGTATGATTTGTAAATTTGAGATTTAATGAGTCGGTGCTATTACCATGCATTTCAATGCAATTAAAACATTTTGATTTTTTAATGGTATTGTCATGTGTTAGCAGATATCATTATACATATTTATTGAAATCATTGCTTGCATGAAACAAGCAATCTTAGCGACACCATTTACTCTGGTCATGTGTGACAGGTGAGGTGATTATCACAGAGCTTATGATATCATGTATACAAGGTGCAAACTGCACAGTGTCTCTTAGTGTGGCTTGGCAACAGGATGCCAAGTACAAACATGATAATCATTAGAGGGATTTTAAATCAAAATCAACACTGAGTCTGAGGGGGGTCTGGGTAATGAGGTTGACAGTCTACGCACCAATCTAGGTTGTGAAACTAGGTCACCCCTGGTCTGGACACACTAACTTTATGCTTATACAGTACAAGCTGCTGCCATAACTTAAGCTATCCAATTAAAAAAAAAGTACAGTTTATATTTATGAATAAAACAAATATGCAAAAATCATACTAATTATCTGAGTTTGAATCCCAGTATCAGTTAAAAAAGTAAGCAGAGAGAAAATCCACAAGTATTACCATTTTTCATGGGACCACGGGGTGAAAAATAATCCATAAGGCCACATCAGATAGGTACACAGTTAGATAAAGACCTTTTAGTGGAGGATGCACTCATGTGACTTCTCTAAACTGGTTGCTTTTATCAGTGGCACCGGCCCTGATACATTTTTTTTTCCTTTTGACCACAACTTAAGGTCATAAACCCTGGCATCTATTTCCACCAACGCAAGCCATCTGTTGTTTATGAAGCACAGGCTAACTGGGAGCAGGAGATACTGGAGCGACTGGTCCCAGCATCCAGCCAAGGAGACTGCCAGATCTCTCTCTGTCTCTCTAATCTTGGTCCAACACTCCACATTATTGACACTAAGGGGCTACAGCAGACACAGCATTCTCATATTCCCCCCGATGCCCTGTTTCCATTCATTTGACAACATTAAATTCATTACAAGATGCTCCTCAACAATTTATGTAATGAACCACTGCAATATGATACTAAGTTCAGCATATCTTAAAACATGATTGCTCACCATATACACAAATTATCTTGAAATATTACTGACCCCATCACTAATACTGGGCCTGTACAGATTACTAGACAATTAATTACCGACAGTTTGTTGCTGTAATGTATTAGGGCATCATCTTCTTCACTTTTAAAATGTCCTGATAGTTAGTTCAACTTGGCTGCAGTACTCTGTGGGACCATCTGGGTTATAGGGCTATGAAACCAGTGAGGGTGTGGGCGAAGTGTTAAATAGGTCATAACACAAACATCCTCTCCAGCTCTCGGGTCCAATTTTCCCTATGGGTTAGTCTCCAGTTTCACACAGTATCTGGCTGGTGGATGTCGGCACTGGGAGGCTGGAAACCATGGGGACGCAACTTGGAGTCTCAGAGGCGGGGAGCAGTGGGGGG
>OMLB01012824.1:6963-19003 GCA_900302555.1 Myripristis jacobus
CTGTGTGTGTGTGTGTGTGTGTGTGTGTGTGTGTGTGTGGTTGTGTTTGTGGATGTGTGGGTGGATGTGTGCGGACTTCACAGCAGCAGTACTGCAGTGTATTCTCCTGTCAGGCAATTTTGAGCGAGTTCTCTGTAATTTTTGCATTGTGAACAACACATTCCAGTGTTGGTACTAAGTTATCAAGGTTTTCTTGAATTTTGCTGAGCTTCTGGTAATGTTGTTGTCAGTGAGGTGGATTTAATAATGTAGTCTGCTGGAGTGCATGCCAACTACGAGGAGCTGACTAAAGGCTTGTGGAGATGAGAATCCCTGAACTTCGAAAACACATGATTTAAATTAATTCTGAGGCCACATACAAAGTATTGACATTTCATATTTGCTTTTAAATGGCATTTTGATGACATCTTGCACCTGTAATTTCACAATGGAACTGCTCAAAAGTGGGCAGTTTTGACAATAATGTAAATGGAAAGTAGAAAGTAAAAATTACAAAAGAAAGTAGAAAGTAGAAATTCCAACCACCACGACCCAAACATGGTGTCTCAGGAAAAGGAAATGCTTTTTTTTTGGGAGGGGGGGGTTAAGATGCAGAAATGCACCAGTGTACATTTTTGCCATCTTTTTATGTACACCTACTGGTACACAGTGAAATAACCAACAGAAATATGACGCTTTCTGAGAACTGACAATAAAGGCACTGTCATGTAAAAATACGTTAAAAGTAAAAATGTTATGTTATTAAACAATTGTATGTTATGATGTGGAGATTTTGTTGGTGAAAATGTCATAGACCTTGGAGGTAACCGGTTCCTTGCTTGTGTGTTAGCAGGACTGAAATGTTGTTATGGGGCAAGGGAGAAGCGATTAAGTTTTTACACCAATGACCAAAGTGGGAGACAGCGGTGGATGTGACGTCACACTAAAAGACAAATAACTTCTAAAAGGAGTCACCATCAAACGTTGTGTGTCTGTCAGCAACTGTAAAAAAAAGTCAAACCCTCAAAAAACTTAATTTCTGTTTCTGTTCCCTGTCAGTTTTCCCAAACTTTAGTACAGCAGATGGACACCCCTAGTGGCTACTGAACAATATTACTAATTGGCGATGTGATGTTGCAACAATCAAAAAATGCTTTTAAAAGTGTCTAGAATTTGAACAAAAATATCTCATGTCCCTTTTCATGTTCAAGTCATGAAAATGTGTAAATCTCCTGATGTGAAAGAGGTTGGCAGTGAGGCATATAATTTTTAGTTTAAATCCCACATGTGGAAGTGGCATATTTTGACAGGTGCAGTGGTGGAGGTATATGCTGCTCTCAATGCTATCTATTTTTTTACAATTACTCTTAGGAATATGACTTATAATTTTGTCATATACATGTTAATAATTTAGCAAGCACATACCTCAAACAATTTACAATGAAAATAATGAAAATACCACTATGTAGCCTCATATCTCTTAATTGTTTGTTGAGCCGCTTCCCTATTAAAAAGACAAAAGTAGACTTTTTACAGTCATATTCAACTTGTGACCAATATTTACAGACCCATCATCAGTTTGGTTTATGGTGTTGATTCCATCTCTGTTTATGTTTCAGTGTGTACTGTTTCTTGCTATAACTGTCTCTGTTCCTCCACCTCCACTTCTCTCTATTGTCGACTCTATCTCTCATTTTCTATATCTCTCCCTCTCACTCTCTTTCTTTTCTTGCTCAAAAATTGTTTCTCCATTTACAGGACAGCATATCTTGCATTTTCTCCCTATTCTCTCCTAAGGTCACCGGATCCCCAGGGCTTTGATACAGCTCTGCAGCAGACCAGGTGACAAAGCTGAAGTTTAAGTAAGACTCAGGAACAGGAGGCTGGACTGGCTCCTTGTGACCTAGAGGCTGGGGAAGAGGAAGGTGTGGTGGAAAGGAAAGTCAAGGAGGAAGGAGAGAGGAGACAAAATAATGTGATGTAAAGAAGGAAAAAGAGAGGACAAAGAGATTCAAGGAGAGGGGAAGATGTAGGTGGGAAAAGAGGAGGCATGGGACAGATGGAGACAGAGTCGGCACAGGAGAAGAAGAGAGATAGAGAGAGACAGGGTGAGTCAGATACAGAGGGAGAGGGAAAGAGATGGAGAGAGACAGAGGGGACTTGATTAAGTCTGTAATTCCATGTGACAGCGCCTCAGAGGCAGCAGATGTCCACCCACCTCCTGGGAGGTCCTGACTGAGACACACCCCTATCACTATATCAACGCCACATCAGGTCAGAGACTCAGAAGTGAAATGGATTCTAATTATGTCCACCAGGTGTAGCCTGGAGGGGATCACGTGTTTGTTCCTGTGTATCCGTGTGTGTGTAAGTGTGTCCGTCCGCAGCTAATCTCAGAAACAACTGGGTCTGTAAGCCTAAATTTTCTGGGCACAGTTATGCCGCTTGTGTTTGTGGTGAATCAAAATGTTATTGCTACTCTGCTCTCCCTCTTCATTCACTGTCTACTTCGGTTGGTCACTGCTACTCTCTTCCTCTCTTTCGCTTATACTGCTGGGTCACTACACCGCTCCTTCACTTCATTCATTGTCTAGCTTTCTTTTTTTTAATCCTATTTTGGTCATGTTCACTCTGATCACAGGTGAAAAAAAATCCAGGATGTGCACAGCATTTTTTGGGTTAATGCAACCACTCTATCTATCAAAGCCAGAAAGCAGAGGAGAGTGTATACCATCTCATACCGTTGGTGCTGGTGGTTTATATTGAGGCATCTTACGTATAGAGTATCTTTGGCTAAACTCAGATAGACCGAGTGACTGCACTCTGTGGTGAAACAACAAGTCAGTGGCTGGACATCTGGTCTTCACACAGGTGAATCCTATTTTTTTTCTGCTCGATTCACATTTCATGTGACAGTATAAGGTAGTAACTGGTGGAGGAGAGCTGCTGGTGGGAGCTATGGCTGTACTTACAGTATTATTCATGTTATTTAAATTTATAAGCCTTCTGCAATAAAATTGTCACAATTTTCAGTGTGTTTAGACCTACATGAACCTAAATTCACAGTCCTTTTTTCCTAGATGCAATTGAGTTACCATAAGAATACCACAGAAATATTACAGGGGGCAGTGTCACTGTCTTATTAATATTTCTTAATAATTCATGATTTTATTGTTAATATTACCTTTAACATTAATATTAATAATCATAATGAAAATAATTGAAGTCAGAGAGATGCACAATCCATGTTTGAGCCAGTTTCAAAAGAAAAAAATAATGATTTATACTTCATGGACAAAGAAATAGGTTTACTTGGCTAAAAAAATAAACATATAGCCTAAATTTGATTACCTGATCAGCTGCCTAAAGTTAATGTTACAATACACAAATATACATAGTTTCATTAGTAAAACAGTGGAGTCTCCCTGTGGTGACAAGCACACATTGCTAGGGATGCGATCTGGCAAGCACAGCCGTGGCTGTTTTCATTTTTTTTTTTAAATATAGTCAATAGCAGCTGATCAACTAACAAAATACTATAAATGTTACATAATTTGCATTTTACATAAGGTGTGTTACAATGTGGATAAAAAATGTTACAATAAAATGTTTGCATGTGCTGTCTCAGTATGTGCAAACTTTTTGCAGTAGTATGACTTTATTTCTTTTAATCCCGGCACACTCACCATGGCACCGAGGTCTTCTAGAGCTGACTTCACCTGAGGCAAGTAGAAGTGAGACACAATATTATTAATAAAATAAGATAAAAACTTTATTGTTACTAGCATGTAACCTCAAGTGCAGATTTTCACGCTGTAGCTGCAATGCTAATCTCCCTTAACACTCTTCATATGTGTCTTTTTTTCCTTGTTGCTCTTGCAGCATTATTCAGGCTTCTTAATTAGCATAAATTAGCTTAAGGCTATTCGCTCATGAAAGAGTAACCACGCCTTAGCCTTTTGGGTGCTGCAGACATGGGTCTAATAGCTTCCTTGTTGCTGAACTTGGCTTTTGAAATGTCAACTTATGTCAAGGTTTCTTTTTATCTGTTTCATCACATCTTAGTAAAACATATTCATTATTCTCTCTGAACATTTTAGCCAATGTCATCTGTAGGGCTTGAATTGTGCCAAGGAGAAAACCTGCATGCATGTGCAGCTACCTCCACATGTCAGCGGACTTCAGCAAGCATCAGGACTTCCCATTTGTTTAATATGGAGCAACCTTTTCTTCTGTCCTTCTCCTCAGTGTCTATCTGCAGTGTCATCTGCAAGGAAGCCAATTACTGCTGAGCTGAGCTTGTCAGTTCCTTTTCTCTCTGGATATCTGATGACTGTTAGAGGTGTAAAAACAGGCAGAGAGAGAGGAGGAAAGGAAGAAACCTAGAGTGCAACTCATGAAACATACATGCTCTGACATTAGTGAAGAAGTGACTGACTTTGTCTTTTGCCCTGTCTTCCGTGTTCATTGTCTTGCTCTCTGGTCTCGCTTTCTTTCAGCCTCTGACAGCTCTAAATGAGTCCAGATTATTGACCTCTCCAAAGTCTACATTATTTACTTTGCACAGCACATGGCTACTGTACGTCCCTTTGGGACACGATGTCGCTCCACTGTCTGGAGCCGCAATCGAATCTTTCTCACCTCGCCCATATTTGACTCACACCGGAAGATAAATCAGTGGCAGTGACAAATTGTTTCCTTATATGAACTCAGCTATAGTGTGTGTGTGTGTGTGTGTGTGTGTGTGTGTGTGTGGATTTTCTAGCTGGAGAAAATGAAATAACAAATGTTCATGCTTGCTCCTTCAACAGCTAATCAAGCTAATCAAGATTCCTTTGAGCAAGGCACAACCCAACAGCTCCACTATAACTTCTTGGTGTCCAACAGGAAGGAGACTGCAGTTTTTAAAAAACACACAGCAGATTTGTTATATTATAGATTGAGTTAAAGTTCTTTTTATCAAAAAAGTTTCAGAACTGAATGTCACTTTCTTGCATTCACCCTACAAATCCCCTTGAGACTCACACAGGTAGGCTGAGGCTCTGTGCTGTGATAGTCACCAAGCAATATCTCCCACCAAAGATACTGGAGAGTTCAAAGTAGATTATTTTAATTGGAATTTTTTGAAATTACAGAATAAAGAGCACAAACAAAATAAAAGCAGCTTCCTTGTCTCTTCTTTGCTGACTTGCCCTTAAATGTAAATGGCTTCACAACCAGCCTGCTGTTGATTCTTGCTTATGGCAAGCCCAAAATTTGTACTGTAATGGATGTGAGTTCTTTCTAACCCTTATTTGTCAAGGATATGCTGACTGGGTATGTATGTTATTTTTTAGCAATGGCCTGCTTCACACTCACACAGTTACACACATTCACACCTAGGAGCTGCTCCACTGGAGCAGTTGGAGAGTAAGTGCCTTGCTCAGGGGAACTTCAGCCATGGGTATTGAGGGAAGTGAAAGCTCCCTCCCTGCTCGCAGATTTTTTCCTGTAGGTCCACCAGTGATCTTCCAGACACAAATCCACCTCTCTAACCTTTAGACCTTGTCAGCAAAAATTCACTAAATAGAAATCACCATAAAATAAAGTATCATGCATCAGCAAAACTGTACTTAAGGACTATATTTTACTTGTCTGAGGTTTGGGATGCTAACAGTCCAAGTTTAATAGCATTAAGGGCTCCTTCCTTGGTAAGTTCCAAGGGAATTAGGCTACGTTGTCTACAGAAATATGTTTTCTATTTTAGTTACGGAAACTATCTTGATCGTACTGAAGGGTTATAGCAGTAGTCAACCTGTTTGTGTTTAGCTTCAGAATTAAGGCAATACTTTTTATAAGTCTTTAACTTAACTTTTTTGTCTGATCAGCAAATCTTAATAGCTCCACTCACTTGGATTTTTTTAAACCTACTTGGACTGTGCATCAAAGTGTTTAACCACCCTTTAATTCCTAAAAAGAAAACACGTAAACTTTTGCTGTTGCTTTTATAAACCTCCGGTATCTACAAGACTGCTACTTGTCAAGAAGAGTAATGCAATACTATGTGGCCTAATTTCTGTGGATAACATTTAACAATTTTCCCAGCTTAGTTCCAGCTACTCACCATGTATTTACCAGGTAAATATCTAGTACCAGTATTTATATGTTTCCATTAAAAGTGCTCTTCATCACCCCTGGTGCCTGCAATGTGCTTCTCTGCCACATCATTCACAGCCTGTGATCTTTCTGTAGGTGATGCTGCTTGATTTACACAACACTTGGCATTTTGTCTTTCTGGACCCTGATGTGTATAAGAGATTGATTTTTTTTATTCTCGAATGGCAAGATGAATAGTGGCACTCAACATCACCGTTGGTCCCACAGGCGTCCATCGCTCCTGACGGTGAGCAGCCTTCTGGGAACTCTATCTGTTTCTCTGAGCGGGGTCAGGTGACTGATGATCAATCTATGGATGTTATTGCCATGAGCTCCTTGGAGACAATTGTGATGTGACAGCTTCAGGGTCATTATTAAGGCCTGGAGGGACAAATCATAAAACAAGTCTATATATCAATTAATGAAGCTCTGTTATGGTGTGGTCCTGGATGGTACGATACAGAGAAGGCGTCTAGACTTTATGAAATATCCTCCTCCCAGTGTTTCCACAAGACACTCATGTAGTTGTGGGTTACTGGGGATAATTGAATGTCCAGGTTACTTTTGCCCCCACTCATCTCATTTCTCACCTTCTCACTTCAAAGCCATATTGCCAACACTCAGTGTGAAGTAGTCATTACATATCAACCTTAAAGACACATTACCTGCCGCTGTTTGTGCCTGCCTGCACCAGTGAAACATTTTTAAGCCATTTTTTCAGCTAGATTGAGAGGGATTTCTCATTGTTTTTCTCAGTTCTCACCACACCCACCTCTGTGTTTTTGACATAAATCTATTTGTCTATCTATCTATCTATCTATCTATCTATCTATCTATCTATCTATCTATCTATCTATCTATCTATCTATCTATCTATCTATCTATCTATCTATCTATCTATCTATCTGTCTGACAGACAGTAGCGTGCGGTGGGGTCCTTGGCATGGCCAATGGTCAATTAATGCAGCAGAACTCAAATTGCATAGCGCATGCATATGAAATATCTATTATACAACAGGCAGATCCGACCGAGCAATCTGATTGGTCAATCAGACGTTTAGAATGTGGTCAAATGAGCATGACAGTGCTCAAATGAAAAATACCTCATCACTGAAAATATTACTCCGCCTATATCTTATTGCCCGCGTCTGTGGTTTCCATGGCAACACAAAACGTTTCACTGAAACCCGCATCAAAAGCCGCTGTCAACTTTGTTAGTCTGCATAATGGACCGTTTTGTTGTCAATTTTGATTTATTTGGCGACCTAAGTTTGGAAGAACAGCTGGACGAGGAAGACAAGACAGAACAGATAAAGCCAAGATAAGCAAGAGTGACGAGTGAAGAGCTGAATCAGCGAGAGAGGTCAGGAAATGAAGCCAATACGGCCCGGTCAACGTCTTGGGCCGTCAAATGTCTACAAGACTACCTGAAAAACACCGGGCAAACAGCTGATTTTTTTCAACTGAAAGTAAAGAAGAGCTAAACAAGATCCTCCGTAAATTTTATGGAGTTTTAATTCCTATAATAAAGAGAATGCTTCAGCGGAGTCAGCAGCACGGACAGTACCTGCTGAGGAGGATTCAGCACCACGGACAGCGCCTCTGAGGCGGATTCAGCACCACGGACAGTACATGCTGAGGTGGATTCAGCACCACGGACAGCGCATGTCGACGCGGATTCAGCACCACGGACAGTAACTGCTAAGGCGGATTCAGCACCACGGACAGCGCCCCCTGATGCGGATCCAGCGCCATGGACACTACCTGCTGAGGCGGATTCAGAACCACAGACAGTGCCTCTAAGATTTTCCACAGAGATGTGCAGGCTATAACTTTGTTCTTGTTATTAATGTGTTAATGTTATCAGTTATTAATTAGTCTATTAATCTTTGTAAATTTGTTTAGTCTTTATGAGATTCCTAGGCCATTGAATTAATTAATTTGTCAATTTGTTTGCATCTGAACATTGAAATGAACATTTAATAAATCAACACATCTGTGAAAACTGTCATCTTTATTTCAGAGGTAAATTGATAACAGCCTGAAAACTTGATTAGCAAAAGCCCCCCAAAGGTGGGTTGAAATTATATAACTCTGTTCAGCCTTAATGTGACTGCTTACTGTTGTTACTTTTGCTGCTTAGCCACATTAATTGGAGCTGACGCTAAATTGGAGTGACACACCCCCAGCTGAAATAAAACATCTGCCGGTGAGTTTATGAAAAGATAAGATGTTTGTTCTGGCGCCAACACTGGAAAGCAGTAGCCTGTATTTAAATATAACTGTTAATATAAGTTGGTTGTAGATAAAAATCTACAAAAATCTCTGTGTTGGTGAGTCGTTGTCACGGCACCTAGATAGATAGATAGATGGATAGATAGATAGATAGATAGATAGATACTGTATTCATCCCGAGGGAAGTTAGATTAAAAATGACTGAGAAGTCGGCAGAAATATAACTATGAGTCCATGAAAAAAATATTTTTTTTCCAGCGGATATTCTAGTTACAACATGATTGAGCTAACAAAGCAGTTTTGCGTTGCTATGTGTGGTATTTATTCGATTTTGGGGAATCATGATGTCTAGAAAACACGATAAGCTCAAGTTGGGTGGCTGACAAAGACTAGTTAACTGAAATGCCCACAGTATGAATACATTTTGATTATACATTTTATTTTGTTGGTAGTAGCTGTATAATCGCATTATTACAAATAATAAAAACAGTGATCAACAGTGATCAGAGAGGCAGAGCGAGAGAAAGAGAAAGAGCAGACAGACCAAAACACCTTAGCTAGCCAAGCTCCCAGTCAGTGCACTCTGTAGCAAAGTAGATAAACGTAGCCTACCTTCTGCCTGGAAGCTAGCAGGTCAGGTCAGGGAATGAAGAAGCTTTGTAATCCCACCTCGAGCTTCATTGTCTTTTCAGCCACACAGTCATTTTATAGCTAACGTTAGACAGTGTAGCTTTGTGGTGTCTGTAGCTACTAGCTAGCTAGCAGACAGAAAACTGAAGGAAGTCCAGACCGTCACCGTAATCTTGCGTTTTAGTCAACCAACTTCAAATGTTTATTCCCTGCCTCTTTAGGGCTCACTCACAGCTAAGCAGTCGGCATTTTTCTTGCTAAAATAATTTAAAAATTGTTTGGCATCCATATTTGTAATGAATTCACTCCGATCAAGTTTTTTAACAGACTAACGTTAAGTCTCTCTCCCTCACTCGCTCCCCTCCCTCACGTGGCATCCGGACATGAACTTGGTTGGGATTGGTCAGGTTTTAGGCAAGAGGAGTTCGATTGGTTAAAGTAATATCAGGTAAGCCAATAAGATGCAGAATAGCCTGGGAGTCATCACAGAGATTTAATGTGATGGAGATTTAACTTAAAGAGAGAGAGAGAGAGAGAGAGAGAGAGAGAAAAGATTTAACTTAAGAGAGAGTAGTACAACATTTCGTGTCAAAAAAAACCCCTCTTCATTCAGGGCGGGCCCAGCTGATGATCAGGGCGGGCACAGCCCCCTAAAGCCCGCCCTTGAACACGGGTCTGTGTGCAAATGGTGACTGGGCAATAGAAACTTATACTTTATGTCTGGGGTGTGAGGTGATAAAGTTCTGTTTCTTTTATGCTCCCAGTTATATTCAGTTGTGTATTAGCATGTTGATTGACTGACCAAGATGAAGGAAGAATATTTTAAAGGAAAATTGCACCATTAGATTCTCTTACACTGTTATATATCGTAGTTGTACTTCAGTGAGTGATTTACGTTTCCCAGAATGACTTTGGACAACCCCGAGAAAAGGGGTGTGAACTTATCGCCTCAATCAAAGTAGTTTGGACGTATAAATAGCTTGAAGGTGAGATCGTTCAGCAGTGTATTATTTGTGGCTGCAATTGAGGCTACACTACTTAGGCAAAACACAACATATTTTGTGGCTGCATTGCATTATATCTGCCAGTGGACAAATTGTTATCTCTGCCTCATCTATGATGGACTGCTGCCTTTGTGACTGTTGGACATCAGTGCAAAATTGTGGGTCTAGACTGATTCCAGAACATGTAATTTACCATTAGTAAGCAAACCTTTTTCCTATCAAGCTCCGTCATAGTAGCACTACGAATATCTCTGGTATTTAAAATGCTAGACCCCAGTGTCAAAATCCATCATTCCTCCAGATTTTGTCCAAAACAGGGCAGTAGAGGCTCAGAAATCACATGTTATGAACAGATGTAGAGAGCCCAATCCATAATCTTTTCCTTGATCTTCAATTGTGGGGGACAATCGAAGATCAAACCAACAACTAATCACAAATTATCCCCAGACATGTGAGGTAGTACAATGGCAATAGCCATTTTTAATAGTGATAGCGCTTTAGGGTTGGTTTTGTCCTTAAAAAGTAGTCCATTGATAGCCTAGTGTATTGTAGCGCACCAGCTTTAGTGATGGTGTGGAAGCAGAGAGTTACAATGAACAGTCTTATGAAACAACATGCATCATCTTCTGAACCCTTTTAACCCTGTTGTGTCCTACAAATACCTCCCCTGTCTGTCACTAGTTAGAGGGGCATGAGAGCTGTGCTGTTGCTAAAAACAGGTAAGCTTCTGTGTATGACTTTCCTCTGTCTCGTGGAAATTTCCAATTTCCATGAGAAAGGGAGAAGAGGAAGGGAGAAGGGAAACTAAATAAATAAAGGTTGTTCTCTTGTAGAATTATGCAATACCCTGTCTATGTTGTGTCCAAGAGCTGTGAGGAATGTTACATCTATTTCTTTACCCAGCTGTCACACAGCTCTATTGGTCCATCTGCTTCCAAATTACTCATGACCAGGTATGTAATTTAAACAACCTGACACTGATTTAGCATAAGATGCAAAACCTTGCAGTGGCCTGAATCTAAAATCATGCTGTCCAGATCTTATCTTGAAGGTTTTTGTTTGTTTGCTTGTGAGCACAGTCCTCACTATATCATACAAAGGAGGCTAATCATTGTCTTTTGCAACATTATTTTTTTAACCTATAACCAGAATCAACGTTAGATATGTAGTCGATCCAGTTAGGTCCCGCCTGGATCAAGTACAGGCCTGAACATCAAGCTCTATTCTGTATTCAGCATAAATAACAATATTGTCATTTTGAAGTAAATGTTTCTGTTCTGGTGTGTATGTAAGTCTTAAAAATTTACTTTGATCCCTAACTTCTATGCTTCAAAAAATCCTGGAAAAGAACATGAATCCCCAGTAGATACCATCAAACATAGTGCCATGTGTTCTGCTTTTTTCAGTCAGGTGTTGATTTCAGTGGGACTGCAGAGTTGAGACACACCAGATAATCTGGTTTACAGACTCATTTCTCAACCCTGTTGCATTACAGGCCAGTTATTTGCATTCCCTGCTGCCATGCCACCACCAACCTTGACTCAGTCGACCTAGCCATGGTGTGTGTTTTGTATGTGACTGGTGCCCTCTTTGCATACATGCTTGTGAGTCAATTAGTCCTGCTATACTTGTGTGCACATGTGCTGTGGGGAATTCTGAGCCCCCGGACAACATGTGACCCTGGTCCCTACACCTTAATACATCTAACTTAGTACATGTCACCTCATCTTTCTGAGGATTGTCCTTCAGTTCGATGATTTGTGATGCATCAGAAACAAACATCATAACAACAAAATACTTTTCCTTATAAATTTAATTTAGAATGCAGTTTAGTTGTATGGGATCACAATTTGTAGGAAACTGTGTTGCAACCACACACACACACACATGCACACACACACACACACACACAAACCAGAAAACTGATGATCTCCAAAGGTCAGAACAGAGCTAAAGTATGTTGATGTTGTTACAAATCTCTATATGGGAAAAACAAAAGATCCCTGAGGCGAATCGTTCCAGATAGTTTTCTGACCAATGAGAGAACAGTTTGCTCA
>OMLB01012830.1:0-11021 GCA_900302555.1 Myripristis jacobus
TCTCTCTCTCTCTCTCTCTCTCTCTCTCTCTCTCTCTGACACACTGACAGAAGCACACAGTGTAACATTGTTCTGGCTTGTGTGAGAAAGATGAAAGAATCAATCTTTCATAGCTGCTATCAGATGGGAAGTAACTTCCCAGTAGGTTATTAAGAAAGGCAGCCATGGCCAGATTTGGCAAAATCTGTCTCTCCTCTCTCTTTCTGTTTCTCTATCTCACAGTTTTTCTGTCGCTCTGTCTCACTGTTACTCTTTTTTGTCTGCCTGTCTATCTGTGTGTTTCTCTCTTACTGTTTGTTTGTCTGTCTTTGTTTCTGTTTTTCTCTGTCTTTGTCACCCATGAAGTTGGGAGGGCCTCAGTTTCATCTGGTTGGAGGATTTCACAACTTTTTCTGCCTTTTCTCCTCCCACCAACCAGTGCTTTTTTTTAAAGTCTGTGCGTGGGTGTCAAGTTTTGTTCTCCCATGTGAACTCTGACCTACTGAACTCTTGAGGCAAACAGCTTTGTGTGTGTGTACAGTGCATGTGTGTATATGCATTCATGTTTGTTTGTGTCCCTCTCTGACCTAACTTGGGTGACAGTGTGGCCATAGCCATGTCTTGTGTTCCCATTCTTATGCTAAACACAGGTTAGCTACTGGAAGCTAACATACCTCTGTCACACATTTGTTTCCTCTCTCATTCCTTTCCTACTTGTTTCTCCCTTTGATTTCCATCTTTACTGTGTTCTCTTTCTTGTTGAAGTTGAAATGCGGTACTTTATCAGGCTCTGGAGACAGGGCAGTGCCATGTTAGGGGAAGTCATGCGTGCGGGGCTGCATGTGTGAGTGTGAGAGTGTGTGTGTGTGTGTGTGTGTGTGTGTGTGTGTGCAGCTCTATGGGAGGCCTGTTATCTCAGTCTTGCTCAGTTAAGCGGGTTCAAAGTGACTGAGCATCAGATCCAAACCAAAAGTGGGTACTTGTCCCGCTCAAGGTTACGAAACTAAAAAGAAGACTGAAACTAACCATATTCATAAACTGAGAAAATGTATTAATTACTCATATTCTATTAAGATAGACATATACTTGATTTTTTTTTTCAATGATTATCTTTTTGGCATTTCTGTTTTATTTGATAGTCACAGTAAAGAGAGAGAGAGAAAAGACAGGGGAGAGAGAGGAGATGACATGCAAGAAATGGCCTGACTGGATTTGAACACTATGCTCCAAAAAGACACAGAATGCGTGAGCCGGCTAGTGTATCTCCGGTTTCAAAGGACCATATTAGAGATTTTACATTTTTAGCATAGTATCTACTAAATGTATACAATTCTCATTTCTGCTAATCTTTTCCCAAAGCAAGCAGTAAGCAGCCATTGGTTTCCATTCAATCCACTACAATATGAAAATGAACTTTCAAAGGCCTCAAACTTTCTTCACACCTGTATTCTACGACTGTACTAAAGTCGTCTACAGTAGTTTTCCTAAAAGCAGCTGCACTGTTGTGTTTTGATGACTTGAAATCATGCAGAGTAAATCAGTCTCTCTGTCAGAAAATTGTCCCCAGGGAAACATTTGCTTTACACAGGCAATTATCAGTTCTGTGGATTATGAATGCTGATGACCTTGTTAGCCACAGAAGCAAAACATTGAGCACGTTTACATGCACACCATATTCCTGTATTATTTGGAATATCCTCAATATTCCAGTTGGAGAATATTCCAAATAAGACCCCTGGCATATGCCTGTTTTTAAAGAGAATATTGTGCCATGTAAACACCTTAATTGAAAAATGCCCCGTACCGGAATATTCAGTTACATCTGCGCATGCTCAATTCACGAGGAATCCTGCTATTTCTGTGTTTTCTCCCATCGATATACTCCATGATATTTAAGTCTTTCATTAGCTGAAGGCAGACTGCAGTCTCCTCCTCACTCCAAAAATGCTGGCTCTTGCTGCTTTTCGCCATGCTGTTCGCCATGTCGTTCTCCCCGCTTGCGTGTAACCATAGCAACAAAGACGCCCCAGGATTCATTGTGAATCGAGCATGTGCAGACGTAACGGAATATTCCGGTACGGGACATTTTCCGATTAAGGTGTTTACATGGCGCAATATTCTGGTTGGAACAGGCATATGCCAGGGGTCTTATTCGGAATTCTCTCCAACCAGAATATGACCTTAATCAAGTTCGGTGCGTGTTTACATGACTCATGCGCAACCGGAATATTGCGGAAATTCCGAATAATACAGGAATATGGTGTGCATGTAAACGTGCTCATTGTAAGGTGGGTGTTTCAGCCAAAAATATTCAGCCAAAATCCCTTGATTTGAAAATCAAGGGATTTTGATCTTTGTTGTGAAATCTTTAGTACACCCACATGATTTGCAAAATGATTTGTTGCAATGTGGTATATGGGTAAACAAGGAAAGTAATTGTGCTAAAATCACTGGTATGGTCCTTTTTAAGGTAATAATGCCTAGCCTACAATGTTGTTGTTTTAAAGACACTGATTGGACTCATATAAGTTTTAGTTTCTTCGCTGCTTTCTTAGGCTAAGTGTTGAATCAGACTAGGCCAACGTAAAATATGAACAAAGGAGAAGTAGTGCATTGGAGGTGGATGAGCTCATAGCTACAAAGTGGAGATGCCTTTTAGATTTTACTGTTCTGTCTGAGGGATGTATGCTTTGAAGGGTTGCATCCTAAAGACCCATAAAGACACAGCGCAGTACTTCTGTGTATCTTTATGATCTTTCAGTTGGGACACTCCCCCTCTGCTTTCTCTTATCTCACTCTGCCTCATAAAGCATCCCATCCCATCCCAAGTTGGGCTGTGAGGTTGACCTCGGCAGGATCAAAGTACCAAGCTGGCCTCCCAGCACAGATCTACAAGATGGTTTGAACATGATGACTAATGGGATCAAGTGAAGTGTCTTGTGATGGAGAGAATGCTCCTGTGGGATCCAGAAGTTCGATCCCATGCCATGTTGGTGGGATTTTGCTGTGTCAGGGCCTAGACGATGAGTTTT
The DNA here is from genome assembly GCA_900302555.1 of Myripristis jacobus. NCBI lineage: Eukaryota > Metazoa > Chordata > Actinopteri > Holocentriformes > Holocentridae > Myripristis > Myripristis jacobus. The sequence continues at coordinate 3,012 of OMLB01012830.1, forward strand.
TGTAGGTGCTGCTGTGTAGGAGCTGGGAGGAAACTTTCCAGCTCGCCATTGCCGGATTTATGGAATCTGTCACTTCTTGAGCCAAGGTATTGTTCTCCCACATCTGTGTATGTTTGTAGGAGAGAGATATGTGTGTGTGTTTACGTGCATAGCCATATGCTTTGTCAGGTTGCAGCATACCGTGTCTCCTAAGTCTGTGTCTCACCTGAAAGCCCCAGGGGCCAAGGTGGCACATAATCGTGGGAAACACTGCATCTCCATCAGTGTACCATCGATGTAAAGGTGAGAGAAGCATATTTTGTAAGTGCCACGTAGGGATAAAGATAAAGCTGTTTTCCTTCAACACCATCTTATTGTTAATGTCCTATTGATATGCAGCGGTCAGATCTCACAATGGCTTGGCTGACTTAAACAAAGGGAAGGTGTGTCTCTGATGAAGTCTTGATACAGACAGAGAACCCAGTCTCTGATCTCTTACGGCCCTTTTCAACTGTAAGAACTTCCCGAGGTGTGTCGCCCTGTGTAGGCCAATATGATAATCAGAATCAGCTTTAATGGCCAAGATGCTTATGTGTACAAGGAATTTTATTCTGGTTTACTGTAGCCTCTAGCACTTATATGTGACACTGTAAAACAAAAAAGAAATATACAAAAGAATTAAATAGGAATAATAAATGCAAAACTGGTATGTCACAACTATACAGTGTGTTGTTATAGCTGAATAATTTATAACCAATATTCAACAGTTGCATTCACGAGTTCTGAAAGTGTTTCCACTGGGTTAGGGTTAAAGGTTTAAAATTTAAAAACCAGTCTACAAACTTTTTGTTAAGTAAAGTAGATAATAAGAGTCACATTCATTACACTGATTGAGGTATTCTGCTGCTTTTATCTAAGACAAGAGTGATTAAATGAAGTCAAGTTAAGATCTTGCAGGGCTCTTCAGGCCACAGAAAGCAGCACAGAAAACACTTTTTGATAACAGCTGCTATTGGCTCCGTGTCTCAAAACAACTTAATCCAATCCCAGTGCTGCAGCGCAGATCAGCCAGATGAACTTTAACCTCTAACTGACCCTTTCTGACCTGAGCTCATGAGACAGCATTGTGTAAGCTTGTTTTGTTACTCAGTCAATGTGAAACTAATCTGCTGTGACCAAAACATCAGAAAATGTGACATTTACCATGCAGACTGCGAGAGAGTACAACAAATATAGGTTGAGAAACAATCTGGGGTTGTGTAATCATGTAAAATTGTGATTTTAGTTTTGATAACTACTTTTGGTTGTGTTTAGTAAAAGTGGAACATTGTATTTAAATATATATGTTTAAAATGCTAGCATGAGTTGAAAATATTTAAATTATGCCGGTGATTTTTTTTTTTTCTTTGTGTGGTCATTTACATTGTACATTTCATAAGCTGCAAGACTGTGTTACACATAAATTTGTGACCAAGCCAAGCTAAAGGATATGTGCTGCCTTCAAGGTGCTGTTGGAAACGTCAGTTGCAATGGCATGTCCATATTTAACCAGTTTAGACAGTGTTATTAGACGTGCGCCTAATAACACTCTAAAATTGGGTACCTCCTTACCATTTGATGGTAAGGAGGTATCAGAAATGCCCAAGAGTTAGGATGTCTCACTAATTTTAGGTGCCTGAATGTTAAAATAGTTATGCCAGAATTTCGTGAAATTTAGGCTACGTTACTCCTAGACTTAGTCGGAATGTAAATTTTGGTTGTAATTGGTTAATGCGGGTGCGGTTTGTGATGTTGTCATGAAATATAGGGTATATTAAATACCCTTTTCAAAACATATGGAAATGCTTTTTAGAACTGACCAATGCAGTGTCCCACAAATTCCAGAGGTGTGAATCTCCTTTTTCCTAAATTAAAGTTAATCAGATTTGCATGTTTTTGGCACAAGTGGTAGTCAGACAATGTAAAGTTTGAATGGTGTTTGAGTGGTTAATGCTATTGCCTTGCCACCATACAGGTCCTGGGTTCAACTCCTGGCCAATGCCTAATACTTATTTATCATTCACTTTAATGTTATCACAAAGTTTAAAATTTGAGGAAGAAACAAAACAAAAACAACAACAAAATAATGTGGGCTTGAGCCTTCCAGGTGCTTCCAGTTGCACTGTTGGTTGGAATTATGAATGTGATTGATTATGAAAACTTTGATTAGGCCTTTACAAATTTCTTTCATTCATTTGTTGGTTTGTTCATTCATTCAATTATATTTATTGAGTCAACGCTTTTTCACTCTATAAGAGAGTCAGAGCTAGCATGGGCCATTAGGCCTCTGGTGATGGATTTGGCATGAAACCAAACAGCCATATGATATAACTATCTCCTCACCTCTTGGACTTCTCTGCTTAAGCATGAGGGAAGTTGCTTTTCATCTGTAGTTGGGGTGTGAATCTCTCAAACAGATCGGATAAGAATCTTAGTGCATTGCCAGGTACTTGGCACAGGAAGCAATTTTAGGTCATTGATTGAATATAATGGTATTCATCGTTAATGTAATCTGATATAATTCTGTATGAGTGGATTCAGATCTGTGAGGAGTACAGTTTACTTGTCATGATGTCCTTTTGATTGTAGCTGGAACTAGTGGTAATCGGCAAAAAGGCAACATCATGCAGTTATGAAACAGAAATGTCAATGTTATGATAGTGTTTTTGACGTTATAGGCAAGGCACCAGTTCCCCATTTTATTGTGACATGCAGTTCACTTTGTTTGATATGTTCCTGGAGCTTGACAACATGAGCTACTCACTGTTCCCTACATGTTACATTCTTTCAGCAAGGGGAAAAATTCACCCACAGCTACCCCTAATCCTAGTAGTCCTGATTTGGATTGTACAGTTTTTACCCCCTTAATCTGTGGCATCACTGGACCAGAGCTATACAGTCATATTAGTATGCTATGGAAGTTTCCCCCTAACCAACTGCACAGATGTGGGTGCTGTACTCTCTTTTCTCTCTTGTCACACACACACACACACACACACACACACACACACACACACACACACACCCACACACACACACACACACACACACACACACACACCTCTTTCCTCTGACATGATGGCTTCCTCTATCTGTTTGGCATGCACTGTCACTTTGACGTTGCCTGAATTAGTGCCTGTCCCTGCCGCGTTGCGAGGCATTTTTACTGCTGCGAGTCTGACTTCTGCCAGTCCTCTGAGACTCATAGAGGAAGACATACAGATCATATCTGTTTCCTCTGAATGTGACTGCGCCGACTGACTGCTTTGCTGCTGCCCATTGTTACCCTGCCCTTTCCTTGTTAATAGTCTGTGGAGGGAATGACCACAGATATCAACACCGCTGCCAGCACCACACTTCCTCTGCTTCCTCCCCACTCCCCCTCTCCTTTTTTTTCCTGCTCATCTGTCACCAAGCGCAGGTCCTCCACTCTTCAGCAGGATAGTTGGACTTGGGCTGGGCTGCCTGCCCACTCCCATGTGGGCCACAAATCAGGCTGAGGCACACACACACACACACACACACACACACAGTAGGCCACTGCACTGCCCACACGTGACAGCCTGCTGCTCTGGGGCCCTGCCACATGCCACCACTCACTGGCTTGGCACAGCATCCTCTCTGTGCTTCAATGCATAGCCAGATACCGTTATCCAGACTAGCTGGGGCCCTGATATTGACTGTTGATAGGTATGTGAATGTGTGGCATATACTAATTTCAAGTGCTGCTTCTCATTGTAGGCTAGGCTATTGGAAGGTGTTGAGTAGATGTGTTATCTAGGTCTATGAGGGTTGTACATACCGAGTGTGCCTGTATCACTGGGGGATGTGCCAGCCAAGACAAAGGCGAGGACGGGCCTGAACAGCCTGCCTGCACAGCCTGAGCTCTAATTATCAACCAGAGAGTTGCAAGGGATAGAGGGAGATGGGGAGAAAGACAGAAAGTACAAGTGTATCTAAAAAAAGCCACATCACTCTCCCAAGGTCAGAGCTGCTGCTAAGACGCTGATTAGAACTGGTGGAATTTCACAAATGGTGTAAACAGCGCTCTAGAAACTGTGCGTGCGTGTGTGTTGTCAGACTGCTCAACATGCATCATGTCTTCTGAGTGTTATCACCTGAGGAGAATGCGAATCAGCTGAGCTACAATCCGCCACTGAAGATATTTCTGGCCCGCTGACAGATCTGCTGACAGAATTTAATTGCCCATGTAAATAACAGGTACATTTGCCACTGAACATTTGATACTGAACATGTTAAAAATTGTGTTTTACCTCATTGTTCACAAACACACTGGTGATAGCCTCAATGCATTTCATTTGCCAATACATGTAAATACGATGCAGTAATTCTTGTGCTGTTTAGGTGATGACGTTCACAGAAACCCTAGTTAGTTGTCTGAGGAAAGAGGAATCCCTCTGTCGAATGAACATTCAGTTAATAATTGTGTAGTTCAACAAGATTAAATTATTTGCCTCACGGGTGTGTGACCAAAACAAAAGTTTGGATGGAGAGAGAGAATGAGTGAAACCTTACATAGACCATCTTTTGAAAACCGCAGCAACGAGTAAATTGGGCCAGTGAGGGAGAGGAAAATGCTTCTTAGTCTGAATGCAAGAATTTGGCTCCTAAAAATGGATCATCATTTTTCATTTGGAGACATTTTGGTTTTAAACCAGGTGATGACAAACAAGTTTGTGTTGCCTTAGGATTGTAGCTATGCTCCAGAATAATACATTGTCGAGGACCACTGCAAAAGCAAAGCGGTTTCCAACTGCTGATACCTTGAGGAGTACTGCGCTGTGAAAAATGAGCAGTGAAAATATGTTAATGTGGAAAAGTGTAATAAAATAATTTTGTAGCAAGTAATTTTCAGTAACAATCATGATCACAATATTTTGCTAACTGATTGGTATTAACATTTTTGCCATAATTTTACAGCCCCTCTTCAGTTTAACAAACAAGACTTGTATTAGGATAATTTGTTTCGGAAGCAGATGCCACACTGCAATATATATTATAGACTTGGACTTAACCCTCTTAAATGTTCAGTCTGTGACTTAACATGAATTACCATCAAGCTGTACTATTCTCTTGAGTCCCAGACTCTAATGAAATGGGTGAAAGTCCAGTCAAAATAAAACACCAGTGTTAAATCGGTTAAATCCCAGTCTGCTGTCTGCAGGCCTCCGTCTAGTTCATTCGGTGCTTTTTAAAGATCCACTGTGCCCATGGGTGATCTGCTCAACAGCTACATCATGCTCACTGCTGGCCACAGATAGGGCTACTATTCATGAATCGATGGCTCACTCAAGGAGAACCTAGTCAGTTCAGTGTTGGCATGGGAGAGGCACATGTCATGTCTGTAAGGCCTGCACCATATGAGGAAAATCTGTGATGCACGATAACATTGTGATATTGTGATGACGATATGATTTAGGGCTGTCCTAAACGATTATTTTTCTCCTGATTTATCTATCAACTATTTTTACGATTAGTGGATTAGTCAAATGGTTAATATGACCTGGTTTTACTAAAATTGCTGTCATGTGCGACGTATTAACGTGCATTGTTACGTTTCGTTTCTCGAAGCAGCAGGGCGCAGTCAAAGTTACCTAGTGCTGCTTTAACTCATTCATGCTACTGTGTTACCGTAAATTCGTGTTAGTTGGTAATTAGTTAGTTAGACTTACAATTGTCCAGCTTTTTGCTTTCTGTCATCCTCCAGCAGCACGCCGGGATGTCACCGCTTCAGGTGCTCGTTCATCGCTGTGGTGCTGCTGTGGTACGCCATCTCCGTTTTGCAAAGGGTGCAGATGACCAAGTCATTTGGCTTCTCTTTAAAATAACGTAATCGACAACAACTTGACGGTATGTTGTACGTGTCAATGTATTTACGTCACCGACATAATTGATTAAGTCGATTAATCGGGACAGCCCTAATATGATTTGTGATAAATATACAAATAGGCTATTGAAGTGTACATATTAGCTATAGAGTTCCTATGTCTTTCTGCTTTAACAAATACAATGCTAAGACTGTGTGCTAACCTGGCTACCACAATGAATGACTGTAGATGGAAACAACTAGCCTAGACCCATAAAAGAAGAAAATAGCCCTCTGTTTGGAATTACGCTGTTCTATGTACAAGTCACTTATTCCGTGGAGAACTGACCATTTGGTTCAGCAGGTCAGGGACATTTTTCCAGTTGATTTTTGAAAAATGGTCAAAAGTCTCCACTGTTCCAGGAGTGATCGGCACTGCAATATCTTCCTTGGAAGCCACATTCCCCTCCTCGATGGCAATATCAAGTGTATGTAGTATCCCATTTCAGTGTAGAAAAACTCTCCCTTTCACTCAGTATTGGCTGGCATGATCCACAATTGCACCATAAATTCCCGTTGGCCCTTTCTCTCAGTTTGCCCATTTGGCTTTGCTGATTCTGCCTCCCTTCTTGCCCATTCAGTGTCGAGTAACAGAAGTTACTTGACTGTGAATTTACTCTCATACAAATAACGTTGCAACTCTGGATCGGTGTCTGTAATGGAAAAATGAATCCATGTCGTCAGCTCCAGCATCAGACATAATGAAAATCTGGTCCCTTATCAGTGTAAGCTAAGCGGACTGAGTCAGCTGGACTTTGTTTCTGGAAATATTGAAGTGCGAGGCTGGGCTAGCTACCTGGGCTAGCTACCAGGTTTAGTATTTGTTTAGTTTAGCCTTCAGTGAGCTGTAACATATTCTTATGGAGGCAGTATACATTTGATTTACACTTGTTCAAGTGTGCGCTGAAGAGGAGACAAAGACATGTGAAAGATGGCTTCTCTAGTTGCAGCCAGAGTGGCAGCTTTGCCTTGGCTTGTCCAAAAGAAACACTGCAAGAGTTGTGTATGGAAGATTTTGTGTTCAATTTGGATGCTCAGGGAATAATGATAAAATCGCAAAACAAAATATGCAAACGGGGCCATTGAAATTTCTTTGTTTCTTTTTCTAATTATCTATAAGCATATTTATTACTTACATATTTTGCTCATGTCTCTGCTGGATACTGCAATTGAAATTCTGTGCAAAATTCACTGGTATTGGTATGGATTACTCAATTTCTGGTGTTGTGACAACCCTAGTCCAGAAGAACAGAACCTTCTGTGCATTCTGTGCAACGTAGTGCTATTTTCTTGTTTATATGTTTTCGTTTTTGATTATCATACATGCAAAATGCAAAATGGTTTGGTGACACTGGAGAATGTTCTTTGCAGATTTCACAGGGTCTAGCAAGGTCTAGCATGCAGCCTGTAGCTTTTATGTACTGGATGGGCAGGTTTGAGTTTGGTATTGTTCTGCTCATCTTGACTGTGGGCATGATATGATGATATGTGAATGCATGGAACATGTAAATATACTAATTTTTCTTGTTCATATCATGATGACACTGAAAATATAGTGTCAGTGGGTTAATTTCTGTTTACTGCTTCCAAAGGGTGCAGAGAGCTGGAGTGATAAAGCTGTAATTATATATAAGTAATAAGGTGCTGGTCTGGAAGGAATGCATGAGGGGATTTGAGATATTTTCTTTGCCCCATGGTGTGTGTCTGCATGTGTGTGGGCTTTTCTTTTGTGCATGCAAAGAGCCTCAGCCACTAAACAACGGGACACAAGCGTGTGGCATAAACCCTCTTGGCAAACCACTGGATTCCTCAAAGTCCTAACCTTATTCTGTGTGTGTCAGGGAGAATTAATGGCAAGATACACTCTGTGCCAGGGAGCACAGATGGACAGGCTTGGGCCTTTTTCAAAAGCTGTTTGGTATTCAGAATATGAGCTAATACAGCAGAAGGATCTCGGCATTGATGTGTCCATGCATATGTGTGTGGAGTTGGAGCAAAATTTCCTATCTTTCGGTCTAGCCCCACCTACTTGTCATTCTAGGGCTGACCCAAATGCTTCAAAGCTTTGATGGTTGCAATGGCAATCAATGATAAAATCATTATTC
>OMLB01012835.1:12153-23251 GCA_900302555.1 Myripristis jacobus
TCAAAATATCTCATTACCCTTAAAATAAGCCATGATTACCTCAGAAGTAACTTGTTTTTAGACAATTTCCACTTGTTTCAAGTTAAAATTTGCTTGAAACAAGTGAAAACTTGCTTGTTTCATTGGCAAAATTTGTTTCTTGTTTCAAGTGAATTTTCACTTTTTCCACTGGCAAATTTTGCCAATGAAACAAGCAAATTTTCACTTGTTTCAAGTGAAAATTCACTTGAAACAAGTGAAAATTTGTGAAAATTGTCTAAAACAAAGTTACTTCTCAGGTGATCATGTCTTATTTTAAGTGTAATGAGATATTTTGACTAGAAATAAGACATTTTTGACTTGAAATAAGACAAATAATCTTGGTAAGATTTTGCATTTTTGCAGTGTGCAGTTATTGCAAATAAAAGTGAAGAGAGAGAGAGAGAGAGAGAGAGAGTGAACATAGGTGAAAAGGGCAAGGAGAAAACAAATGATGTGAAACCTTTTAAACTGATAACCCCACTAAATTTGTATATATCTACTGAGTATAAGGACTGACAAGATATGTTTCAGTCAGGGTAACAAATCAGACACAGGGACTGATCAGACACTATGTGGTCAATGTGATCAGTTACTAATTGTAGGGACAAACTACATACCATCCTTTTACCAATGTGAAAATTCAACTGTAAAACTAACAGAATATTATCTGGTTATTTTTATTCGGCTGTTTGATTTATCAGCATCCTACCTGCAGAGTCCATACACTCCTCCATTGTTGTCGCTGTGAATTTGCTTGCCAGGATCTTGTCGAAATCCTCCAGGAAATTAACAGTTTCAAGAGGAGACTCGATTCGCGTGCCATCTAAAACCACACAACACAGCATTTACAGCAAAACTGAACGCTGGTAGAGTGTGGGGTTGTACAGTTCCCTGGGTGTGATATGAGTCCACATGGAGGTGAAACATCCTCATTAGTTGCTCTGTGCTCCCCTGAGCTGCTAATCCACAATAATGCATTTCTTTATCTCCATTCTCTTTCATAGCAAGACAGCTCCAAAAAATAATACTTTTAATACATAACAAATGCAAACAAAGTGGATTTTGCCACTATAAAAAAACAACAAGTCCTGGTGATAGGCTGAACAGCTAATGGTCTAGGGTCTATGTCAGATTTTCTTTTTCTTTTTTTTTAATTGTTTCCCAATGTAAACATGTCAGAGGGAAATCACTATGTTATGTCATGTCGTTCTATTTTTAAGCAGAGTACTGTTGACGTTCAGGTACAAATATGGGGACAAATATGGATAAACAGTCAAAAATGCTGAGGAAGAGTTTAATCACGGTCCTCTCTTATCATTCAGATCAGATCAAAAAGATAGATAGATAGCAGCAAAAAAGAGCCTGGAGGAGATATGATTCAGTTCCAGCTAGCCAGCTATATAGACTGGTTACATCTACTGCTGGTAACAAGCTGGCTAGTTTCATGTGTTGTCATTGTGTTAATGAAATGTATCCTTTTTCTCCTCACTTTGAAAAGATGCTGGGTCCCAACTGAAACCTGTGTTGTGTCTCACAGTTTTTCATGCAAACACATCCTCTGTTTACACGGCCTCTTAGGACAGCGATAAAAAAAGAGCATAAATGCTCAGCAAACCTTGCCTTGGCAGATTGAAAATGTAATAAAAGCGAAACCAAATGATCAGTCATGTAATCTCTCAGTGGATGAGGGTACTCACCGTGCTGCTTGGCGTGGAACCAGCTGAGCAGGTAGTTGCTTGTCTGCTGCAGCAAGACATTGTTGTCACCTTCATAGGTACAGTTTGGGTCATTGTCATTACGGATGTCACCCAACCTGTTCACTGCAGAAGAAAATACAAAAAACTTAGTTCTGTGTGCGTGTGTGTGTGTGTGCGTGTGCGAGCTTGTTAGCATTTAACTGACTAGCTAGGTATCCATGTCCACCGCAGGCTTCCCTACACTCCTGGATGCCTCTCTGGGCGGTCCACGAGCCCAGTGGCTTACTGGAGCAGGCGATGGCATGAATCTCCCTCCCAAACTCCGCCTGAGAAACACACACACACACACACACACACACACGCACACAAATCATAAACAGACAGAAAGAATAGCAGATGCAAGAGTATAGTTAACTCAGCATGATTTGTATCTCTGGGCAGAGACACACATACACACATACACACACCCTCCTCTTCACTCACTTGTCTGTCACTCTTGTCCTTCATCATCTGTCCGATCTGAAACTCAACAAAGTTCATGAAGAAGGATTTGGAGAAGTGGTCGAGAGCATACACTGCAGCCAGGTAGGGGATCAGACGCCATTGCTGTAAGCACACACAGTAGAATTGAAGTCAATCAAATAAAATTAAATACAGAAGACTAAACTTGTTGCAATTGTGTAACAACTCTCAGATCAAGTATTGCAGTTCATTGAGTTAATAATGCCTAAACAACATACCAAAGTTCAACTGTGCCTTAATAACCACTAGCCACTATTAACAGTAGCCTCTATACAATGTCTAAGATAGCTAATGAGCTGACATTATCTAAATAAAGCCTCGATTCAGTCTGTCTCACTGATGAAATGCTGCATTCTGCCTAACGCCATCATATCTAGCATAGCATCTATCTAGCATCTGTCACGTCCTTGGCCACCCCTTTCAGTCTGACCTGCAGCTGGTACTCCAAAACAGGAATCTCCTCGGTGTCTTTGGGTCCAAACTGTCGCCTGGTGGCTGAGAAGCGAATAGCCACTGTCATGGCCAGCTTCAGGTTGGTCACCGCCATCCTGGAGATGGATACCCTGCCACCAGACAGGGCACCCAGCGACGCCCCAAAACGTTTGTTGGGGTCCTGGAGGAATGGTGAGAAAAGACCAGTGACAAGGTGTACAAATGTATGTCACATGTGGCACCCAATACTGAGTAATGATAGACAATTCTGCAGTCACCCCTTGGTCCCCTCATTAAATAAATGTCAAATGAGGAGTTATGGGGAGATATTTACTGAGCTCAAATTCCTGGAAAATCCAATGTGGCTTCCAACGGTGGTACTGAATGCAAACCTGCAATGCAAGGATAAACTGATGTATTCGCTAAATGTCGTGCCATACCAACCTGCAATGTGAGAGCTGTTCAAAGTTTCATTTTGACAGGTAATTACTTAATTAGGGGACAATTAATTAATTAGGGAACAATAAGAAAGAGTGGTGCAAAATGCATAAATAAAAATACATGAAATAAGTGAAAGAGAAACCTGTGTTGCAGCTATTTTGCTGAGCTTTCTCTGTCTCTTCTCTCATATTCAAGGAATGTAGAAATTCCCTCCAGAACTGCAATATTTCTCAGGATTTCAACAATTAGCCTAAATATTTCCCCATGTCTAAACAGTAAAGGTTCCACACCCAACTGTGCCAAGGTGTGAATCATCTAATGTTGACTTCACTGGTCCATAAACAGTTCCAAATTATTGGGATGTTTCTTTCAAGACCACAACTGTCCTAGCTATTTACATCTCTCATGGGGTAACGGAGGAATTTTCCACGCCTGGATGTCATTACCAGCCGTCTTCTCACCATGTCCATGTAGCTTCAGGCTCCTGAAAGCCCAATAAAACACTGCAGCAGCAGGCAAAAGCTGCCTTAATCTGAACACAGCGTGGGACTCCTGAACTCATAACTGTTAAAGGTTATAGTCTTTGTTTACCTACCCAGATACTGCCTGCTGGCACTGTGTGTGAGTGTGTAACCTGTGCACCACAATACACTGGTGCCTGTGCATTTTCACTGTTACAGTTGTATGTTCAATGTGGGGCAGGAGGAAGTATCCATGAGCTTCAGTGAGAGAATAAACACTGCACATATATTGATATATGGCAATTTGTATTTTGTGAATATAAATAGGACACTGGTCCATGCTATCGAACTAATGTTCTGCAGAACAAGCTTTACTGAGAACTGATCTGCAGCACAAGGCCACCTCTTCTCTCAATTCTTTATTGACCTCCAAAGTAGAAATTCATCTTGCCCTCCTCCACAGGAAGTTCAGCTACAGAAGGACAACTCTGGCTCTGGTAGGAATTCAGGTCCACGTTCACGTTCACAAGAAAGAGTGGGCATGTGCAGTGTACACAGTTCAACAAATGTCTACCAACCTTAAATGGTGTGACATAGTGTCCATCGGGTGTGACATCTCCAGTCTTATTCAGCATATTCTCTCGTGGGATCCTCACATTGTGGAATAGAGCAAACCTATCAGAGAGAGAAATGAACAAAGACTAAAAGAACAGGGCAGGAAAGGCTCTGACATCTTGTGGACACTGGCAACATGTGTGAGGCTCTGATCACATATGGTGCTAACATTTGTCTCAGGTGATCTGTTACAGGAGGACAGCGGAGACACCTCACATCTGGCATTATTGTATTCAAAGCGAGTGGGCGGTTGTGTTTAGGATGTTTATACTAAAACAGGACTATGAATTAGACTGCCTTCAGTTACATTTTACAGTATTTGGCCAGCAGCTGGTGTTAATTTAGCACCCTGTACTTGACATGAAACTTTTGTTTCACGTCCTTCTTGCCTATAAATTCTTCCTCATAAAAGCACTGGCAGCCCAGGTCGGTCTGAGCTCTAATGTGTGGATGTACCTCCCTCTAGTGGCTTTGAACACTTTGACTTTAAGCTCTCGGGTAAGGCATTATCATATTAATAGTAACGTGTTCCATGAATCTTTTTTTCTGTTTCAAACACTGATGTCAATACTCTAGGACTGAAACCCTCCTGTTATGTTCAAATTTACAAACATATTTCATGTTTGGGGTCAATTTGACTCCAGCAGTTTAAACCTCCACAAAATTATTATGACTAAAATTGTTACCAAAGTTTATGTGTCAGGTACTTTATGTTTCTTTGTTGATTACCTAAATTGCCCTTTAAATAAAACATACCCGGTAGTACCCATTACATTACGAAAAGTCATTAAATATGAAGCCAAAAAAAATGATGTTAATCATTTATTTAGAGATGTTAAACATTGGCTGGGGTCTGACCCCAGGAGTGTTAAATTTGATCTTTTTTGTGCCAAAGGTATTCAGTAAAATCCAATCTAGTACTAGTACAAGCACTGACTGGACCATTTTCAATAATTCAGCAACGAATATCAGCACACTGATGTATCAGTCTAATCTGTAACCCACAGCATCATCACTCAGACACATATTTTTCTGTGAAATACTTTGGTCACCTTACCCATTATCCAGCCCGTTCTGGCCCAGTTTCTTGCCCATATCTCCAACCGTCACACCAGGCATAGCCAGCAGGGTTTTAGGATCTCTTACCTGCAAGGCACAGAAAGGAATGGATACAGTCTAACATGGCTGTCAGAATCCTTCAAAAGGACTAAGCCACTCTTACAACAGCTGTCCCTTGGTGATACGCTTACACATTAGCATAGTTTGTTATGTTAAAAAATATATTATTATTAACAAAAGCATATTCAGTAACACTTCATGTAGTGAAGAATATTCTTAGATGTCAAAACTAAGTATATTACATTGTTTTTATATTATCTTTCCTTCTGATTTCTAAAAGTTTCATGAAATCTATGCACCTTTTGGATTGAGGGCAAAGCAACGCATCACCTAGTATGCATCAGGTCACTACAATTTTTCAGTAACACTTCACCTGGCGTCATGCTCATAACACCTTGAAATGCACTGCAAGTCAGGGGCGCCCCAGTGGCTCACCGGTAAAGTGTGCGCACCATGTACCAGGGCTTAGTCCCGATCACAGCGACCAGGGTTCGAATCTGACCTCAGGTCCTTTGCTGCATGTCCTTCCCCCCTCCTCCCCTCCATTTCCTGTCTATCTCTACTGTGACTGCCAAATAAAGCAGAATTGCCAAAAAAATAATCTTAAAAGAAAATGCACTGTGAGTGCATGTTTATTATCTACAGAGGATGATGCAATAAACAATGAGGTTGGGTTTGTAGAGCAACTGCACTGTTAAAGCTACAGCACTGAATATGGCTTTCTGAGACAAGTTTGTCACTGCTTCTAGTGGGGCATAGTATAATCCCATTAAAAATAAATGGAAAGAAATGTAGAACATGAAGGAGCTCATCAGTTCACACAGTGGATGTGTGAAATATGAATATGAAAAGGAGTGTTGCCAGGAAAGTTGACTTTCCCTGCACAGATAAAGTTTAAACGACAGCCTGTCTGTAACACATGACAGAAGAAGGGCCACCTGGTTTTCCACGAGCACTTCTAACTCGGTGAGGTTAGACTCCTACAGTACCTGAACGACAAAGGAATGCAGGCCATGGCAGACTCCATCAGGGGTGTAGAGCTGAGCAAACACCACAGCGTGGGTTGCCGTCTTACCCAGGTTGCCCACCCAGAATTTGGCCGCTTCAAAGTCCGGAGAGTTGATCACAAATTCCTATAGGAAAAAACTTCTGTAAGTCTTCCTGTAATTTTGGTGTGAGGTGGTGTACAGTGACCTGGCAAAACTGTCAAGGACTTTAATATATAATGGCATCATACCACTATCATGTTTTAAAGCACAATTGAACTTTGGTAGACTGTTGGGTTTTATAGCTTACTTTGACATTCCACATGGTGGTGAAATATTCACATTAATTGCTCTTTACTCCACTGGGTTGCTAATCCACATAACTGTATTTCTGTGTCTCCATTCACTTCCACAGCAAAACGGCCCCCAAAATAACACTTTTAGCACATAAATTAATGTCAGCAAAGTGAATTATGCCAATACAAAAAGTCTATTTTTGTTATTTTCCTATTTGAATTGGAGACTACTTCTGGAGAGTAGTGTCTGCTGTTAACTTCCATAGAAATGACCCAATAGTATTTCACATATGATTGTAATTATATGAAAAAATTGGCACCGGGACTTGTTGTTTCTTTTTATTTTATTTTTGGCATAATCCACTTTGCTCACATATCAAGCCAATGCCACTGCTGAACCCTACCTAAAACCAAAAGAAATTTAAATAAAATAAAATCCATCAGTAAAAAAACACCTGAGTGCTGGGGTCATAGGTGGCCGTCGTCCTCATGGCTCTGGTGTTGCTGCCGTGGCTCAGCTCAGTCAGTGCAAAACAACCAAATGTCTGCAAACATGTCACAACAGTTACAATTTGATTTCTGTAATAATAACTGAGAGGTCACAGGATCCAAAAGGTTCAAGAGACAGCTGCTTTTGACTGGTGTGACTGTCACTCAGGCTGGGGAAAGGCCTCTAAGCTCCACTGTTATCTGTGGGTTTTGTTTTGCCTGCTATGAGGGCTCAAGTCAGGGGATGTTGCCCTTTTTTGGTTGTTGTGAACCTGTGGTCCTGTGAAGCCCTTCGAGATTGTAACCACTGATTTGTGACTCTAAATAACCTCAAACTTGAATTTGAACCTGGGAAATCTGGGTAAGGAAAATGGATAAGAACACGCTCCCCTCCAACAATAGCGGCCTTGTGGTTAGAGAGCCTGTTCATCCAGGTCTGGTTTTACCTATTTGCATTTTAAGTGACTGCAAAGAGACCCCTAGCAATTGATAGTTATAATAATGCATATGAGTGGTAACACAAATAAATAATATGGCACTTGCTGTGTTATTGCTCTGCTGTCTGTCAGATAGTCTTAGATAGGGATGACAAACATATCTGCTAATGGCTGTGGTAGAGCTAACAAGTAAGGCAAAGGGCAAGTTTACATAAGATACAGAGACTCAGAGTCACAAAGTTGTGTGCAGGGAAGAGCTGCCAGATTCCATGTGTTAATGATCTATGTGTTGCAGGTGATTAACAAACAATACACTGCAAAAGTATTTAAGATGAGGGTTTGGTGTTTTAGTGAGTTGGCCAATCAGCTACAACGCAACATTTATGCATCGCAACTCTTAGCAGCTGCCTTAGCAAGCCTCTATTTGTGTCCATTTCTTGCCTTGAAGTGGTACAGGAAATAAACTTGTTTTGTTTTTGTGCATTATACAGTTTCCCTATCCAATCTAGTTCTAAGTGCTCCAATGCACCCTTGCAGCTACTATCAGCTGCAACTATCAGATTAAAGATAATATGCATGAGAAAGTGCATATAAAAGATGTGAAAATGAACTTGTTTTGACTGTATAACAGAGGAAGATGTGAACATACATCAGTAAACCATGGCACTCTTGGCAACGAATCTACTAACAGTGATGTCATCCCTTTCCCCAACTCTCTTAACCAAGCAAAGGAACCTCTTAGCTTGAAAATCCCCAAAACTACCCCATGCTCCATTTGGCTAAGGGATGCTGGATCTTTTCTAAATCTGGAAAAAGTTTAGAAAAAGTTTGGACTAGTTGGGTTGTTTAAATAACCACTGTTTTCCCTGCATTATCATGTCTACCCTGTAAGATTTTATTTAATTTTATTTATTAATTATACCTTTATTTAACTAGAAAGTACCTTGAGATGAAAATCTCTTTTTGAGGCCACAATAGGACACCATGTCAACATTACAAAAATAATAACTACAGCATGACAAAAACAGACACGGGACAATGAAAAATACACCATTTTAAAAAAAGGCTAGGCACAACAAATACATGGTACAATTCCATTTTGGTGTGTGTTGAACACAAGATCGCCACACTTTTGTCTTTGTTGGATATTGGCAGTGTGCAGGAATAAACCATTTCTATGACTGCAAGTGGAGTGTCTTGAAGCTGCTGAGTTACCTTCATGTCTTCAGTATTTTGTACAAACTCGGCATGTCTCCCTGATCCTGAGTTGGCAACAGTTGCCCCAAACATCTGAAAAACAGAGCAAAGACAGTTTGCTGATCATGAAACATCCATCAGGTCTGCTAGCTGTGTCATGCTAACTTCCTACAGTATGTACAGTGTTTATGTCAGCAACACAAGTCTCCTTCTGATAATGTTCCTGTGAAATTATACTGCATCAGAGCCTTGACCTTGAAAACTGGCCTTGAGAAAATGAGACAAGGAGAAAGATAAATGCAAAGAATGAGGCAACGCCCATATATTGGGTGTTGCTTTGGTACATGTGTACATGCATGCATGTCTCAGAGGCCAAAATAACAGGAACACAGGAAAGAGAACTTGGATATAACTAACCCATGATTCCAAAAGCAGCTCCACAATGAAGTGATATTAACTGGAACGACAATTAATCTTTTTCTCAGCGGCCATTTTTGACATGAAATATACAGTCCAAGTAGTGTTTCTCACCGTGATTATGAATCATAAATCAAATATGGTCACTGTGTGAAAAAACAGTGACAATGACAGTGACAGTGACAGCAGGACTGATGCTGGAGGGTGATCATCATCCTTCCTGACACACACACGCACGCACACACACACACAAATACACAGACAGATGCTTACCCCTTTGTTGAGGAAGAACTTGGCGCCGAGCGACCAGTCATACATGCCCAGACAGTCGTTGAGGATCACTGTCTTCCACGGGTTTGCCATCACATCGTCTTGTGTCAGGAAGTTGTAGCGGAAAAGCTGCTTCGTTCTGTGGATGTTTTCGAGAAGCTTTTTTCTTAACAGTTTGATTTTATTTATTATTACTTTGTAAGTGTTGGTATGTGTGTATTGCATAGAAATGGAATTGGGTAGAATCAGTGTGGGCCTTTAGTTCCCAATAAATACATTATATAGATATCTGAAAACAACACTGTAGTAGCAGAAAAAGGTTCAAGTGTCATAACATGAAGATGAATAAGGTTGTAAAATGTTTTTGGCAGTGAGACATCTTAGCAGCAAAGAAGAGAATGTTTAGTCTTTCTGTGATGACAATCTAGACTTTGATCTTTATTTCTTGACTTGCCCTTCCACTTCGTTAGAATACCTTCCTTATTAGATGAAGAATCCCCAAACAAACGTGAACTGAACTAGTTTGTTAGTCAGGAGAAAAGAAGCTCCTAACAGCATGTTGTTTCACTGGTGCAAAGGGTACGAATGAGACCTGAGATCATCTACTACATCACAGATACTTTTCTATCTGTGTGCTTTTGTGTGTGAGTGTCTGCGTGCCTGATACCTGAGGAACGTCAACTCTCTCATCTTCTCAAGAGAAAGATCTTCACCAGGTTGACGGGCAAAGAGGGGATCATTCTCCAGCATCCTGAACACGTGTTGCTGCAGCCACAGAGGAAAGGAAAAGTCACTACTTAAAGAATAAGGTTAGATGATTCGCGGTGCCACTGCTGGTTTCATTTAAAATCACAAATCCAGTCAATGTCATCCTCCTCTGATAAAGCTACATTCGTTAGTCTGGTACAAAGTTCATTGCACACTGGCCCTGCTTTAAGTATTCCCATCAGTGAATATGCAGCTTAAATGAAATAAATGAAAAATTAGTTTAAACAAAAAATATATTTTGGAAGCCTTTTTAATGAATACATTTCAGTATTTGTTTGCCAACCTTCAAAAAGACATTAACATTGCTCATTTCACAATTTATATGAATATACAGAACCTCGAATACACCTCCATGAGCAGAAAAGTTCAGTTTATTTTAGATTTCTTTGATTTTTGTTATGTATTTATCTGCTAAATTTTGGATCCAGTTTAGTTTATTAATACATTTCCTTCCTGGTAGCTTAGTTGAAATGTTTTCTGGTTTTATGGAGTTCAGTTTCTCCCAAGGTTTTTCCTCCTGACTGAAGATTTCCTGAGGGTCCTGAGGGGCTACAACTTGGCTCCAGAACTGCTGCTGTCCTTCTAGCTCCACCATTGAGAGTGTACTGAGCTACTGCATCTCTGCATGGTTCTCCAGCTGCCCTGCTGCAAATATAAAAGCTCTCCAGAGGGTCATCTCTGCAGCCAAAAAAAATCATAGGCCGCCCTCTACCTTCCCTGGAGGACATTTACACATCTCGCTGCCTCAGGAGAGCTCGCAGCATCGTCAAGGACACATGACACCCTGGACATCACCTGTTTGAACTGGTGCCCTCTGGTCGCCGCTACAGAGTCATTAAAGCACAAACAGACTAAAAAACAGTTTTTACCCCAGAGCCATCGCTGCACTCAATTCACAAAGTACTTGAACACTGAGCATGCAACATCACT
>OMLB01012836.1:3890-25372 GCA_900302555.1 Myripristis jacobus
TGAAAAAGAAAACCACCCAACCTTGCACATCTTAGCAGAGTGAGCGTCAGAGAATGATACTGAGAAACTGACTGATGGACTCATCCCCAACAGAGGAACTGACTGTAGCAACAATGGTGCAAATAAATCAAGAAACAGACCAGCCTCTCCAAGTGACCTCTGCAGCAACAGATTGAACAGCTGTCACAATGAACCAGGTGCATAAATACTTAAGGCGCAACCTAGGACATCAAGACGCCCTTCGAGATCCGAGAAAATAACAGACCCAGTGAATGGGCCTCTTATACTGAGTGCTTCTGTATACTGCGATGTACACTGTTTACCACTATTATCCAATTTAAAACGCATGTTAGCTGTAAACTGCCGCTGACAATTTCACCTATGGTTTGATTTGACTACCTTCTGTCAAGTGCCAAGCAATAACCCATGCTACTTAAGATTTACCGTCTATTATTTGTATGTGTATCTTGATGCCAGTTTCAACCCACAACACATTCTCAGTTGTTATGAGAGGATTTCTGGCAAGTATGTCCATAACAGTAGGTCATTTATCTCTAATCACTGTGGTATGATAATGTAACCCAGTTAATACACTTCAAATTTTATTTGAAACACAATAGCTTTAGATGGAGCCATCATCATTATTCACTAGCTGTCTAACTAATATGTTTAAAACAGTGGTGTATAGATATAGAGGAAAAAACAGCTGCACAAGCAAAACAGCTATACTAACAAATCAACCAAATGGAAAAGGTTTTTCATTGCTGCTATTACTTGGGATTAGTAGCAGAAGACGTTAAAGCTGAAAAGCTGGACTTAAAGGTGGTTAATTTACTCATACGGACTGTGGAGACAGGTAGCACAATGTCAGCGGGCACTATCCCCGAGAGGCAACCCAAAGGCTGTTCTCAAGAAAATCTTCAGGAGGATTCGAGAAAATCTTGGCGACACACCGGAGGCAATGTGTTACACAGCACTGTATCTAACGCAAGTGAAGCTCTTGAATGACAGCCTAAGTTACCTAGGACTTTCACGATAGAAGGTGCAAGTAAAAGGACTGGTTAAAAACCACCAGTGACTGGAAAAAAGAAGAAGAAGAAATATACATGCAGATCATGGGAAAGCAAAAAAGCTAAAAGAGAGAGCAATCGATTCCATGCAAGGACAAGAGTAAACATCAGTGCTTCAGGGAGTTGTGGATGTTTTCACCAAGGAAAGTTACAGAGATTAATAGGCAACATGTTGGCAAGCTTGATTTCTACTGCGCTGAGTTGCATCATCTGGTTGACTTGTCACAGCTGTATACGCGGGGAGTTTGATATAAAGATTAGATCATCACAGTATGAAACCTTGTCAAGTTGTATATCTGTATCTGCTGCTGTTTGTGGAGCTGCTCAACTGTTATGATTTGTGGTGTCCAAGTTGGCACAGTGTCCAATCTCTGTGCTATGTTTGCAGTTGTCTGCTCTGTGATAGATTTACTTTGTTCCTGATGAATAATGTGGTAGTTTACAAGTGCCTATGTAGGGAAGGAGCAGAGACCCAAAAAATTGTTTTCACTGGGGCCTATCAATGTTACAATGTTACACCAGTGCAACGAGCTATGGGAATTTATGTGCAGATCATCCTCCTACATCACAAATATGACAACAACAACAATTAGGAAGTAGTTCAGTGGTGTGTGAGCAGCATGTGAGGGTCCCTGGCATCTCTGTGTCTTGGCACAATGGTGGCCTGGTAGTTAGAGAGATAGCATGACTTTGGTTGAAGCTGGCAAAAATCCAGTCCAGCCCTGCTGAAGTGACCTTGGACAAGTCACTGGACGGTGTTTTCTCCAAGCGCCAGCTGCAGACCAGACCGACAACTGCTGACTCCTTTCCAGCAAGCTGCTTTTTTTAATGCCTTATTTACATGGTGGCCACATTTGCTTTAAATCCACAGCTCTCTAATGTGGCAACTTTGTCTCTAAATTTATCAACTTATATTACCCTCTGGCAAATTTGTTTCTCAAAAGCAACCAGCCACTTGCTTGTCTAACCTAAGGAAGCCTGATGATCACAGCACATCCCAAACACAGCGTGGCCGCTCCCGCTCAGCGGGAAGTGTAGCAAATATATTAATATGCTAATTAGACTATGATGTATTCTGGCAACTTCCAGTGGCATTTTGGGCAGCCAATAGCTGTTTTCTTTGGAAAATAGTTGGCAAACACTGTTTAGATTATAATCAGGGAGAGAAACACGAAGACAAGCAGATGACGGGCATACTCAACCCCATCATAAGATAAAAATATGCATCAAAATTAACCAAATATTTTCAAGAGGGAAAAAAGAGCTGAAAATATCTAGTTTGTTAGCAGAACTTTATTACTGCTGTTTTCAAATCATATGTAGCCCTGTATGACACTGTAAAACATACAAGATGAACATACAAGATGGCCTGAATTTATTAGTATGAACAGAATTTACTCATGGTTGCCATCCTCAACCTCAAACAACCCCATAATGCAGCAGAGGAAGGTGTCTCCTTGGTTGTATGAAACAGTGTGATAATATCTATCATAATTCATTTCTATCATCTGACCTATCATTTCTATCATCTAACTTCAGAGTGTTTTATGTGGTGCTTCTGAAGGGTGACCTCTATTAAAAAGAGGTATGTAAGATTTACTCAGATGTACAGAAGACAGTCACACCCAAGACAATGAGAGATGACCAACAAGGATTAGAGAGGCACAGTACGTACAGTATATAATCTAGTTTGCATTCAAACATGTAGCATGTGGGAAAGTAAGTAATGGTCAAGGGTCAACCCCAAAAGTATCAATGCCTCAGCTCCGACAAGTTTAAAAATCTTGGTTGGCTCTCAGCCCATGACTAATAGGCTAGACTCGATACCTACTCAGATTTTCAACCAGTGATTTTTTGGTGCAGACAATATCTAAATATTGTATATCCTAGGAAAAAATGCTAGTTTATAAATTTTTTCAATTCACAAAATAAACAAGTTATCCATTTATGAGACATAATCCATTCTGGTGCATATTTTCAGCTACATTTTTCGGCCTTTATGTATTACTTACAGGTTGGGATCTTAAAATGAGTGCTGACGGGCCTTTATGACAAGAGGTTACTGTCATAAAACAGCAACAACTTTGAAAAGACTACTTTTTGAGTTGGCAAGGCATGCAAGAGATTCTTGTATTTTTTATTGGGTTCCAAGTCCAACAACAACTCCATGGACTACGCAGCACACTTCACCCCATGAAAAATTTAGAGAAACATCACAAAATAAAATACAGTTAACTTTGATCTAGGGGTGCCATGATATATGTTTATCATGATGTTAAAAAAAAATTAAATACTGATATCATGTTAATAATATGCATATTTTAATATCACATAGAAAATCTAGTGCCAGTTAAATCATTTCTTTTTATCTCTGTTGCTGCTTTGCGATAATTTTGTTATCGTGAATTATTTTGGCCACAATAACTGTGTGATGAAAATCTGATATTGTGACGGCCCTACTTTGAACTAAAAAAAAAAAAAATCCATAAGTGACATGCATGGCTTGTAACCTTGTTTGATTGTTTCATTTCAAACATTTCAACATTAAACTCCAAAGATAGCCATTAACAGATTTGATGGGTTCAGTGTTATACAGGGTTTAGTTCTGCAGCAGCTCTGTATTATTTACAAACATAAATATGTGTCAGTGTTGTCACACATTTAGACACATTTAGTGGCTTTCCTAACCTTTTTAAAAGCGCAGAGTAGAATGCAATTATATGTGGGACTGTGGTTTAAACAGTTAGACTGGAGCATCAAATAAGACGGGGGAAAAAAAATGATATTTAGATGCATTTTTTATGCAACTGCCACGTGAGGTAAACACATCAACGTCCCTGTTCCCTGAACCATGATGTTTTGCATTTGTAGAGGCAGAAAAACACATAAAACAGTAGTTATGCTTGATGCAAAGCATTTGCCATGATATCACCGACCCCATTACATGTAATTCCATCATTTCTGAGGGATTACAGGGAGAGGGGATTATAGAGGCATTTATCATCGATGTGTAGAAAAACATAAAAATGTCATAGAATGATGCGTGTCTTTGACTTGTCTCTGATATGGTGCGGTATAAAGTATAGGCAGCATTTTTACCTTTGTATTGTATTGTGTTCAGCTATATTACATTGTTGTTCTGTGGTACTGTACTGTATGCAAAAACATTTATCAGTCAACACTCATGAGGATTTTCCTCTATCCATCTGATGTACTGGACTACAGTGTGATTTGTGGTATTTTGTTCTTCTTTTTTTTGTCCCTCCATTCACCTTCACCACAACAGGAGGTCTTCAGACAGCGGACAGCAGGACAAACACTGATGGTGTTTTTATCTAAGATTCACCACCACAGTTTTTCAGTAGTCCCTATGGCAACTGCTGGGTATTGTAATAACCTGTCCAAATGTAGTAAAATGGGTATAAATTTAAGAAAATGTGCTAATTGCTGGATAATCGAATAGTATTTTTATATTATCTAGAGTTTATTACTTCATAGATGTAACCTTTAAATTGATAATGTCTCCTGAGAATAATGTATTACCTTGAGTAATTGCCAGACAATGCTGTAGCACATTGTAATGTATTACTTTCGCATGTTTTATTGCATTTTCGCCTCATTTAAGGGTATATTTATTTTTATTACATTTTCATGATTTATTAATTATTCATCTGGCAGTTATGAAATTATCATGTTCTACAGGGCTTTTTTTCTTTTACAACTGGTCTGAACGGATGAAAAATGAGATAGAAACAAATCAGCGCCAACATCTTTAACACAGAATTAAACTTAACCCATGGAGCTAAATAAATGGCACACCACAGTGGGGTGGCACAGACTGATATTCTGCTGGACAGTGTGCAGTCTCTGGAGACAGGCTGAGGCATGATGCAACCCACACGGGCACTTTGGGATGTGCTGCATGCTAGAAATGGATCCTCTTTCTGCCATCAGGATGGAAAGAGGAACGGAGTGGATCTTTTCTTTATCGTCCGTGTTCCTGAAATAAATTACACTTTGAAAGTAAGAGACAAGCCATTCTAGTGCTGCAGAGATTGTTTGTGTTTGTTCGGAGCATGTTTTTCAATGTTTTTGTTTGGCAGCAATCTTTCTAACTTCACTCAACAACTGGAAATACATTTCCCTCTCAAAAGCCAAACATGAGAAGTTTGTTTTCATAATTCCTATTGTGTTAGCTTTAACAACCATGCACACACAAAAACACAAAAAGCTTTCTTCAGCCAAACTTAAGCAGTAGACTTTGAATTGCAGTCACCACTGATGTATGAAAAAAGAGTGAATTGCTGTTGTCAGATGAAAGGCATGCATCTGCTGTGCAAACCAAGGCTTTCCAGGAGTGCATGAAAAAAGCGTACTCTCTCATTGTCCCTCTTATTAAAAAAAAAAAAAAATGCAATACAAGAATTACGAAACCCGTCTACCAGATACAATCATTGCTTTTCATGCTGGGTTATTCTGAGGTTTATCAGGATCCTCAAACACAATCTTGCATTTTTATCTGAGGGAGTAATGTTCATAGAAAAATCTGACCTTGAGATACTTCCTATGTTTGCCAAAATCATTATGAAATTAAAACTTAACCTGGACTGCATGGATTCAAGATTTAGTGTTTCATATCATCCAAATGCTGTGAAATTAGTCTGATTTCTTATCAACAATAAACATGATTAAACACAAGGTGGTATCTTGAAATTAACACAATGAAAGGTCTAGTCTTAGCCAACCGTTGCATCGCTTGGTCACCAACCTTTCCAAATCTTATAAAACTCTGGCCTGAGCCTTATAACACACCTCATCAGGCCACAGCCCCATGAGCAACTGGGGAAAGCTTGTTAAATGCCTTAGCGACTTTAACATTGCGGAAAAAAGTTATCTCTCATCCTTGTGAGCCAGACATGCTGAATTCCATGTAGGCTAGAGGGAAAATAAAACTGACACAGGTGTCAGCTTGACTCATCTTGTTCAGAATTCAATTTTATATAGCCAATGAAATCCTTGTTCAGTGTTATTTTTAGATAGCATATATACCGTATTTACTCATTTCCTTATGTAAATGAGTCCATTAAAACAGTTATGAGGGGAAAATCCATTATGCTGACGTTACAATGGCAGAGATACATGTTGTTGTTATTCAGGTCAAAGTTTGGATGCTGCTATTATGTGTGCTGGGCTACAATACACTGGAAAAGCAAGCGCTGGTGCACTTTCATCGCTCACTCATTTGCCAGTTTATAACACTGGCAATCATGGTATTTATTTCCATATAAATAAAGCACCCCCGTTTAAATTGGGGTGCGAATTTAATCTAGAGCTGGGTTTATCAGCAATATTCCCCCCATTACTTGTACAAAATATTAGCTTCCAGCCCCTGCTATCATTGCCTGGTCATTATATTAGTTTGGCAGATTTAACATGAAGATCGCAGAACCCCAGAAACATTGAAACAATAATGGCATGAATCATGGTGTAACGACTTTTAGTTATGAAAGGAAGTGATGCTGATAATTGCATGGAACATGCAGCAAATGCACTTATTATGGCTGATAGATACAAACAGTGCAGGTGAGTGTCTTTAATTCATATGAGGCTCCAGAGAAACTTCCAGCCTCATGTATGACAAATGAAACCAGTCACATTTGATCTTTGAATTGTTTACTGCTAAAATTCCATCAAAATACAGGCCATGACCAAAATAACCCCATCACCAGAATAAAAACTCTTCTTAAGGCTGCCGGCTCTCTAATGATGAGGAATGCTTTCTCTAGTATGGATTTTGCCATCTGGAAGAAGGAAAGGTCAATACTAATCACTACTAACATAATGATTTTGAGTGGTCATTTTGGCTTTCCATCTTCATGATGACGGCTGAGAATTATGTATCAAATACAGCTTCTGAATCTCCCATAAATGATGAATGCGCATTAAATTTGGATCAAATCGGATTATCAAGAAGGCCGTGGCATATTGAAAACACGATGATGGGGCTGTTCAAATCACTCTGGTCTTAGTTACAGACACATTTTCATCTCGGACCACACTGCTTCTGTTCAGCTTCTATCTGGAAATAAATGTATCATGGGTAGAAGGTGAACTCTCTGAATCCTTGCATTAAGAGGGGCTTGATAAAAACACGTGATGATAAATGAACCACAAAGAGAAGTCCGGCTTGCAAGTACGAACACGCCACACAAAAAAAAGCTTCCAGTTCCAGGCCAAAGCACGCAGGGCTGTGATCCTGTTGAATTTGCTGAAGACTGACAAAGGTTTATGTGGAAGTGTATTCCCTTTCGCTCCTTTGTCTCTTTCCATCTCAGTCACAACAGGTGTATAACCTCTGGCAGCTGAATGCACTGTAAGCTCAGAGAAGAGACAGTTATCAGACAAGCGGAGCCTGGTATCACTGGCTTGCTCTTACTCCTTTTGCTCTCTTTCTGCTGTCAAGTCCATCTGTGTTTGGGTTTGTTTTTGATGCTCTGTTCCACAATCTTTGAGAAAGAGAAACACCGATGCCACACTGCATACTAATGTCTTGTCCGTGGTATGCGGCTACGACGGGTGCTGCAGTGGTATTGTTTTGATGTGTATGAAGTATTTCTAGAGGTCCACACTGATCACAGCTAATTTAACAGTTTTGATAGTCAGCCAGCCCAGAGCCACATCAACTCTATGAGTGGGTAAACAACTGGGTAAAAAATAACTGTTCCTGAAGAATCAACATTTATAAACACTGGAAAAATTGCTGCTGTGCATGAC
Source organism: Myripristis jacobus (assembly GCA_900302555.1). NCBI lineage: Eukaryota > Metazoa > Chordata > Actinopteri > Holocentriformes > Holocentridae > Myripristis > Myripristis jacobus. The sequence goes on from OMLB01012836.1 coordinate 11,735, forward strand.
TTTTAGTCAGATTACAGCCACAATTCGGCCTCATTATGCATTTTCAAGATCAGACTAAATCAACACTACACAGCACATTTACCTGTGTTAATAAGTGTCGATTTTTGAGTGCTAATTTATTTGGAGTTGACTGGAGAGTTGTTTGTCCACTCAGAGCTGATGTGGCAAAGGGGCAGCATTTCAAAATGGTCAAAAGTGTGAAATTAACTCTGATTGGTGTGGACTTACAAAAACACTGGCATAGTGTTCTTAACACTATTCAAAGTGTTTTGTCATGCATAAGAAAAATCATATCTAGAAAAGAATAGAATGGAGTCGTCATACTACATTAGCACATTGGGGCCAAAGCGGCGTTTCATTTGGGCTTGGTGAGGAGACTCAGAGCGGCAGCAGCAAAGCGTGTCTGCAGACGTTCTTCTTTTCCATGGGCATTCAGAAGCCCTGTATCAAGAAACAACGTGCTCCAGTGCACTTTTTAACTCAAACCGGGCATCGAATCGTGGTTGCTAAAATATTGAATAAATCAAAGAGCACATGACAGCACCGCAATTAATATTTAATGTGCTGCACAGGCGTTTCGACCACAATTCCCTTTCTCAGCATGCTATTAGCAAATGACAAGTTTACAATTGCGTAAGTGGCTCTAACTAATTCAAATGCAAGCAAAACACAGTCCACTCCAGCAGCGCTGTATGGATAGATCAATTCACCAATCTGAATATTTATTCCTTGATATAGTTGAAATTTCCATTGGGGATAGAGCTTTGAACTTGAACTTGGGATTCAACTATATACTCAAAACATTTTTCATACTCATATCATTTTTTGACAAGGACATTTTAACTGGTACATCTGTTGAAACAGTTCTTGGTTGCCTGTAATTCTGCCTCACTCAACTTTATATTTTCTCCTGGATGAATCTAAGAATAAGATTTATTCGTTTAACAATGCAATTATGATATGGAAAATTACCCCTGGGATTGCAAGAAAAAAGGTTTATTGGATATGTCCAAATCTGTCAGGGGGAGCGAACACTCTGAATGTCTGTTTTCTCTTTTTTATTATTATTATTTCAAAATGATCATAATCCTATTTAATATTATTCCAGTATTCCATTATTATCCCATTTCCCGTAACTTTCTATTCCCTGTGTGGTGTTTATGATTAATTACAACTGACTGCCACTGGTATGGTTATAATTGCTACTGACACTAATACAAGCCATTCTGTCCTCTTCAAACTTCACCTTAATGCTGAAATAATAGCCACAATCATCTGTTACTGTTCTGATGGGGCAGCATTAATTACATGAGGAGACACAACTGTTTTCTTCCTGTGTCCAACACTGTCAAGATCCAACAATTAAACAAGTGATTAGTTATGTGTATTCAGCCTACACACATTGTCTTAAGAGTTCCATCTCATTGGTTAAAGCGATCCAAAAAAATCTTTTCAAAAGTAATGTTTTTAACAGCCGGAGAAATATGAGCAGGCCAGTCCAGACCGGCAGCCTTGTTGCAATTCTGGCGACACACTCCTCTGCCTGTCTCTCTAATGAACCTGCCGCATATTAATCCCGATCACTAATGAGGCCATTCAGAATGATAAGCTTCCCCGGCATTCACTAATGAACACATGCTAATGCTGCCTGTGTCTCTGCTAAGCACTCGTCAGCCTGCCTAAATCACGCAGCAACACCTGCCTGTCGCAGCAGCCATCTACCCTACTGTACCTACATTGGCAGCCCAGATGAATTATAAGTTAAGTGTTTAATATGCTGTACACATTAAATTCATGAATTGGCCCACAGAGCTCAATGGGCAGAATGTAGCATCGACCTGACAGGGTCAGGGGTTCATCTTCCAACAGGCCACCAATGCTAACAAGAGCAATCATGGTAGACGAGGGCACTCTGAAGAAATGTGCCTCCAAATGAGATATATTAAAGAAAAAAGGGATGGCAACTTGGCATCTTCTTTTATATGGCACTTTTAAAAACAGGTATTAAATGTGCTTTCAATAAAAGAGCAAGAAGTGACGACAGCTGATGTGCAGCAAATTGACAGGTTATGTCTAAATCGTGTACATTTCCAAGCCCATTAAGGTGTTGTGGTGTATATGGAGCAGTTCTCAGGAAGGCGCACGGCTGCTTCCCATCTGCTTACAACCCTCTCACATACAGCTCAGTGGCTCTTATGATAAACCGGGAAGCAGCCGAGTGTTTAAGTCTTCCCCTGCCAGTATAAAGCCTCTTCACACCAGGACACCTGCCAGGCCTCCACGTGGCCACACACAGAGCCATGCTAGCTTGGGGATCTCAGAGCTGTAGTGGTCCCAACGGGTGACACAGTATGTAGGCCCTGGATACCCCTGGCATCAGGCAACAGCTGCCCTGCTGTCTTATGGGTAAGCCCGAGAAGTTGCATTTAAAGCAAGCAACTCCAACAGAAAAGCAACATGCAGGCGGCACAAGTAAGGCAGACTTTAATGGGCTTTTGGCACCAAAACTAGCCCTCCATTAGTGAAGAAGTGCTACTGAAGACTGAGCACTATGTCTCCACTACGTCAATGGTCCCATTAGTCCCACATCAGAGCATGGCAATGTATGTTTTGTTTTTTTTTCTTTCTTAATGAAAGTATGGATGGACATGGGTGGGCATGCTTGAAGACACAGTTATGATGTGGACTTTTAACAACACAGTTTGGCAGCTCCCCAGCTCAGATGAAACTGTGCACCTGTCGTTTCATTGTGTGTTTGTTTGATGCATCACAGTTTCTGGCCAGGTGGGGTTCTGTTTTAAACCATGACTGTGACTGATTGATGTCCAAACACCACCCGCAAGTAGCAGAAAGTATCGGCAAAGGCCTACATGGGTTTAGGTGGGCACACACGGTACAACGGCACACATTAATTTCTCCTTTTTTACTTGGAAGTCTTGAAAAAGCTACAAAGGATGACACAACTTCAGACGTCTATACATGAGTTGCATTTACACTGTCAACCTTGGAAGTATGAGCTTATGAGGAGGGCATCAATGTAGCAGGAAAGTATTGGGAGTATTGCTGTGTAATTGTTTCTAGCTTCATGTTCTATTCCCCCAGACTCCTGAAATCTTACCTGCCATGTTTGTTAGCAAATGAACTAAAAAAAAAAAAAAAAAAAGTCCCGCAGACACCCTGGAGCAGGTTCTCAAAGGGAGGAGCAAAAACACAAAACCAAAATCCAATCTGTGCCACCTAAAACTTCTCACTTGTAACCAAATACACATCAGCGATCACAGTCTACAGCCACCAAAAAAAAAGTAAATGCTGACATTTAGAAGTGAAAGTTATTATCAGACATGAGAGACTACAAGCTTAAGCACGCACAGTTTGTGTGCTAATGTGTAATTACATCCTAAAGTGAAAACCCATCAGTGAGATCACTGCTACTATTATAAAGGACGGGTTGCCAACCAACTCATACAATACATGATCACTCATCACTGAAGAGCAAGATGTTGCTCTCCTTAATAAGTGAGTAAAGGAACATGAGGTCCTCCAAATATTCCTATTTAAGTAATGAAAATGAGAATAACACAATTATCAATTAGAGGGAAAACAGTTTAATTGTGAAACATGTCCACAGGGCACATTTGCTGGGAAACCTGCATCCAGTAGGTAGCCCTGTCTCACTCTCGTCCTAAGTGTGCTTGCTTACTCTGTGTGTTATGATGTGTGTCCTCATTGGCTGTCACCAGGTTACGGAGTCATATAAAATGAAATTATAATCACATTGTTACAACCCAAAGAAGAGATATTGCAATGCCCAAAATGGGTATTGCAAAATACAGAATGGGTATAGTGAAACAATTTTGTGGGTGTTTCTTTGCCCCAAAAATGACTGCAAGCATGTTTTCCACATTGCAAAGACGTATTAATGAATCATAAAAATGAAACTTTCTGCTTGCACCCTACATCACAATGAAGGTGGCAGTATACTTGGTGGGCAAGTGCAACGTTTGAGGCAAAAAGACATCTTGCAAGACACAGTGAAGTCGGGAGAAGCGTTCATTTGAGTTCCTTTGATGTTCTCTGTGCAAGCACCTTATGTCCTTTGTAGTTCTTTGACCTCCTCCTGTTGTGCCAAGTACAAGACCTGTCAACCACTTGTCTATCAAGAATGCAGGCATGAAATTATCTTAACCGTTTCATTTGGTTTCACCAACTGTCCCATGAAATAATAATGATATCAGTCTATGGATTTGTCCTGTTACTGTAAAGTTGACTGCATGTTCAATATTGAGCTCATAATGGACACAATTTTACTGTGTCTTTGAGAGTCAATTTAGTGAATGTGTATGGGAGGGGTTTGCCAATAGTTGCAGGTTATAATTGTTATAACTGCAAATTGTGTGAGACACAGGTTAATGTCGTCTCTCTGTCCTCAGCCTGCCTGTTCTACTACCAGGAATCAAATGTGCCTCTCTCTCTCTCTCTCGCTCTCTCTCTCTCTCTCTGCCCATTGACACTTCTTACTGACAACACTGGCAACAGTATTTTCCAACATGTTTGCTCTTACGTCTTGATGTGTTTCATTTTGCATCTTTCCGAGCATACTGAGGCCTTAATTGTAAAATTTGTAGCCAAGGAAAAATGCTGATCAGTTGTTTACTTAAAGGACTACAAAGATCTTATGTTAATTTTGCGTCAACAGTTGTAATCATAACTGTCCATCACAAATATTGGTAGCAAGTGTGTGCAGAATATTTTTTGCTGGTTTAGACGCAAAGGCTAATTTACCCCAAATTCGCTCCAACATATGCTAAAAAAATATGAAAATCTGCTCTGGGAAGCTGCTGCATATAGGTTATTTCATTTTGTGAGCATATACTTTTGCTAAAATTACTGTAAATATATTAAAGTTGATACTGTTGAAAGGAACTATTTTGCTAAACTTGAAATCCTGTTAAATCTTTATCTCAAATTTCACCAAAAATGAACATTCCAAAAGTCCAATATCTCCTCCCAGGAAGTTCCGGACCCCTGAATAGGATATGTGTTCCTTATCTGTCATTTAATAAAGTGGAAAACCGCACTGCTATCGTATCAATCAATAAGGGGATTCTTCTCCTTTAAGTGTTGGGTCCAAGACAAGGTGATACTGCCATGCCTCAAACAGCTGCTCAAATATGCTGACTCTTGCTCCCAGCATGTGATACCAGAGGTGTTAATTGTCAGCTTGTTAGAACAAATCCTCTCACGGTCTGCCAGTGCAGAGAAAGATGTTCCAGCTATTGTAAAAATTGACTGCAGTTTTGCATTACATGCTGTAGCCCCGTGTAATGTTTGCCTGTTGTGAGTCTTCCAAGGAATAATGAACATCTTCACTGACAGAGTTTCATATTAAACACAATATCCAAAGCAGGTCTCTAGGGGTCAAGCCTCTTAATCCAGCATCTACAGCTAAAGTATGTTTCCTTTTCTGTGGGGGATGAATATGTTATGAAAACATTTAAATTTACAATTATGATTTGAAGGCTGTGGCTACGCTGTCATGTGCAACACAGTGCTGGCTCTGGTTGAATATGTGCAGATATTCAGCCCAGAGTGTCAGATTAACCTCTCATGACAGCATCAAGAGGGCAGTTTGCAACTCCTCCTTTTTGCCTCCCACCCATAAGTATCTGCCACCACTCATCTGTGTCGACTTGTAAAGGTTGGCTTTATTGTGTCGGGTCTTCTTCAGTCCTGCCGTGCGCTGCAACCTGAGCACAGGTGGCCGGCACATGAGCACTATGACATTTCCACTAACCACAGTGGCTGTCTGCCAGTAATAGAGGTCAGGTCATGTCTCAGGGAATGAAACAGTCGATCCCTGATATTACGCCCTCTGCCACATTTAATAACATTCCCAAATGCCCAAATAATTGTGTGGGTCATAATTTGAAAACAGGCACTGATCTCTCTGCTATAGACACCACAATGTCACCAGATATTGTACTCATGTAATATCTGATGATCAATAAAGTACATCTATCTGCTCATGGATAGGGCATATTCTCAGCAATCAGTCCACTGTATGATGATAATGTGAATTTATCATGACATTTTTAAGCTGTGCCCTTTGGTCAAAATGAGGACTGTTTTGCACATGTCCTGAAAAAACAAATATCTGACTGAAATTGAAAATATCAAGGACAAAGTGTAAAAAGCACAAAAAGAAATACAAAATTCAAGTTAATTTTTCATTTGACTGATCTGAGTGTGGTTTTGGTGCTGCTATGAGGAGCATTTTTTTGTACTCCTGTGCCAGAAAAGGACTCACTGGCGCTTTAAGAATATTCTGTCAGCTACCTGAAGCTTTTTCCAAATGCGTCAAACCTCACCTCACCTCGCACTCGCTCACACTAAGATCTTGCAAAAACACACTACCAGATGGACTTGCCAAATAACCGTACCACACATTATGTTGCTCTTCAGCAATGACTTCTGAAAACACACCTACGTCCTCACATCACTATTTCAAAGTCAATCGTTGGTTTAACACATTTTTGTGTTAATGCATCAGAGAGGAAGGGGAAAGGTGTCCATGTAAAAGTAGGCCATTGGGAAGACTGATGGATCGCATTATGCCAAACGGGCCATTATGAGAGAGCTGTGGATCATAAACAAATGACATAACGATCACGAGGTGGTGTAGGAGTGGAGGGTAAGATGGGATTTCTATCTGGCTACACTAAACACAGCAGTTAACACATTCTACGTATGATAAATCATAGAAGCAGTCAAGGGAGGCCAAGCCAGTCCACTACTTGTGGTCCTTAAACACCGAACACTGCCCGTCAGTACTGTCTTCATCTCTCCATCTTTATCACTGTCTCTTTTTTCACATTCATCTGCACACACAACAATGCCCCCTCTTCACATGTATTCGCCTCTCTCTTCCCCTCTCTCTTTCTACCGGCAGATAAAATGTGGTGGAGCGGCGCGGTCATTTGGGGGGCTCCATGATCTATGTTGATGACACTGACTTGCAAGCACCTACAGTCCCGCAAACTCCATTTGGAATGACCTTAGTCATAACCCGGTCTCACACCGCTGGCTCCAATAGATACCATCATCTATCATAAAGGATGCTCAAATTGGCCCTCTGACAATGGCTTCAAGACCATGAATGAGTAAATCAACAACTACATACGGAAATGTAGGAATAGCTGTAATTATCTACAAGTAGAGCGGTCTTATTAATCATAATAATGGCGGGTGCCAAGGTAGTCCAGTTGTTAAAAGGACTGTCCCATTACTGAAAGGTAACAGGTCCAGGTCGCCACAAGAGCCAGCATGGCCATTAACAGCAGTGTGCTCTGTCCAAGTGTCCTTTGGCAAGACATGGACTCCATACCTGTTCAATAATACGTGGCTTAGGATAACAGCTTCAGTTAAATATCTGAAATGTGAGGCATATGTCGTAATTAAATTAAATTCAATTATCAGTGCCATACATACATGGACTACGCTTTATAAGTTGGTTTTTAAGTCTTAAATCGGATTCGGATGGTGGTTATGATTGCACATCATTCTGTTCATCTGTTTGTCTAAGTCATAGATGGATCTGCAAGAAATTTTCATGCTGGCCCTTCAGCGAGAACTGATTAACTTTTCACACCAACTGGCCATGGCAATCAGCACAGCTTCTTGTAAAAAAGCGTAACTTCTGAACAGATTCACATAACACCATCAAAAGTGTGTATATCAGGAGATATAAAATGAGGAAAATCCTTCATTAGTGGACAACAGGAGCACACAAGAGGGCTCATGTCCAGTTTAGACAGCCATACTGCCAGTTTTTCTAAAACTGCACAATGGCAGAAGGGCCCCCTAATGGCAACTGAACAAATATAGAGCTGACTGGCCACGTGGTGTTGTGACTATCTAAAGCTCAGATACCAGTGGAATCTGAACAGGCATGTCTCATACTCCATTTCAAATAGTAATGAAAATGTCTTGATCTCAATTCAATTCAATTTATTTTAAGTGCACTTCAAACAATAAAGTGTCACACCACGCTTTCCACATTAAAAAGATGAAGGACATGAGAGAGAGAGGAAAAAATACACAGCAGGATTAAGAGATGCAAACAACACAAGGGAAACATGACAGTGAACAGATATTACAGACACACTGAAACTCCTGATGTGAACCAGGTTGGCCAGGGGGTATGGAAGAAGTTATTTGTTGAAATCCAACATGTGGAACATATTGTGAAAACTGTCTAGCATTGTTGAAGGTATTGGCTTGACTTGGTATGTCCTCACTTCTATCACAGCTACACTGTTTGGTTGTTTTTTAAGTGCTCGGGAGATGAAAACTAAATCTAAATCTAAAGCTGTTTCCAAACTATATGGGCTTATTGATCTGAGCCAACACTGGATGCCATTCACTCAGGTATTTTAGGCTTACATGACATCATGTGTAGTTTTGATCAGAATCATTTTGTTAGTTGTGGCAGCTCATGGCCAGCTTGGGTAACCATAACCATGAGGAAGAAACATCCCAATCCCAACCCCAATAATGATAGGTCTTTCATAGGTTGTAAATTATGTAAGGCTGCATCTAGAAAATGTCAAAAAACAAACTACTCTTTGGTTCACTTTGGTTTTGGTCACATACTGTACTCGTACCTGTTCTCTGCATTTTAATGCGCTCCCACTAGCTGGCTGCGCAGCAGAACATCTGTCAGTCAAAACTAACCCCAGGAGGGAAGCGCATATCAATCCAAAACATTTGTCTGATAGCACAGTGCTTCCTATCCCCTTTATAAATGGCTGGGCAAATTCAATTTAATCCAAATGAGTTCAATTAATACTTGATGTAATTTAATTTGAGACAACATTATGTATGGCTATTATTAAATATAAGCGACTGTAAGGGAATGCTGAGCAGTCAAGTCCCGAATTAACTTTTCAAATGAGTAATTTGTTAAAATAAGCCATATGAAACTGCACATATGTGCTGCAGTGCCTGCTGAGGTGATGAGGGAAAAAAAAAAAAAAGCAGCCCAGGGACATTCAAATTTTTGTCCTCACAATCTGTATATTCATTATCAGTACCCTTATTCCCATTAGAAAACTGTATCTAAAATCTGAATTCATATTTTTATAGCATTTGGGTATCATCTGGTATGGAATGTTTAAGACAGATGCCAATATTTTTACAATGAAGCTGCCAATAGCTGATAAATTGTGCCAATATTCATTATGTTAATTTTTTTGCATTTTCATGCCAAAAAACACCCCATTCTTAATTCTGGCAGGGCAGACAAGCCTCTGAAAAAGTATTGACACCATCATGGGACCATAAAACTCTTTACTGGAATGCAGACTGAAAAAAATTTAAGGTTAAGGTGACCCACCACGGCTATTCAGAGGCACAGGTACATTCATGCCTTCAAAAATAATTCATTTGAGAATTCAATGAGGAAAAAAGAGCTTTTTCGTATAGCAAGTTTACCTGAGCTAACATGGTTATGCAATTTGTCCAAGCTTTCTTTTTTAAAAAGAAATGAAGTGATTTAAAAATAAAAGAAAAAGGAAAATATTCAAAGAAATTCTGTTTTTTAATGCAACTGTGGTCATGGAGTAGCCTCCATCATATCATCAGTGGACCACTTGACTGTCTGACATCTGACCACTGCAGATCAACCCAACTCCCCTAAGAACTGTTTGCGCCTAGTGAAGTGAATGGGAATCAATAGCAATGTTCTCACTTACTGCGATGCTGTACAGCCTCCACATGCCGACACTCACTGGTGCTGCCCTGAAGGGAAGGAAACGACTGTGAAATGTGTGTGTGTGTGCATAGACGGAAGGAAAACACAAGCAGAGGTTAACCATGTAAGGTACTTTTAGCCATGCGTGGAAAAAAAATTAGAATTCACTTACTTCAAAGACCTTTCACCTAGCAGTGATGAAAATTTTCTGCACTTATTATAGTGGTTTGATCTAGATATAAACAGGTCCTTACGGCACGAGGTAAAAATAATTAAATAATAATTTTGACAGAAATTAGGTTATGTGGCACAAGGTAAGAGGGTATGGAAACTGCATATTGCTGCTGTGAGATTTTTTTTAAAAATCCCATCTTCAAAATATCCCCTTTCATGAACTAATAAAAGAGTTTTGGTGTTAGCCTTACCACCACATGTTGATGAGTTTATCCAGTGGTTTACTGAAAAGACTGAGGGTGGCAGAATTTTCTCAACCTTAACAGGACCATGTAATTCTTCAACTGACATTAAAGCATGAAAAATCACCAAGACTGCCGAATTTCATAAGTTTCATTAGTAGCAAGGTTTTCACATGACAGCAGCAATATGTATTAATTATCTGTGTTTATTATGTATGTATTAGCTATTGTGTTAGCTGTGTGTTCAGACTACAGAAAAACAGTTGTTTCTCTGTTTACTCCAGAGGCGGAATATTAATACATGCATTTTACAGTTTTTATTTATTGAGGGAACAGGTAGATGATAGTCTCTCAACTTTGTATGTGTCGAATCAGCCTCGCTCCACCCAGGTTGCACCGCTTTTGCTCTAGGCACAGTAGTATCGGGTGTATGCTAAGTTCAGTCACTGATTTATGATGGTGTAATTTGTGGTTTGTGGTGGCACAGTTTTGCAAATCTAGATAATTTCTCTCTTGGGTTGCAGTGGGTCCATATTATAATTAGATTTTTGCTAATACAGTACATGCACTGGTACACTCTCAGCACATTTCCCTTGTGGCTGGTTGTTGACTTGCTGCAACACAACTGTGTTCCGCAAATTTCTGTCTGCAGGTTTCAATATGACCAGCCCTCAAAATGAAGAAATAAATAAATAAATACATACATAATGCAGTTTTCATTCACACTGACTGCATTTCTTTCCTTGACGCCTGCCTGTGTAAGGTCAGGTTTTCCCCTCCAGTAGCTCAACTGTGGGTAGTAATGTTAAAATGCTAAATCCATCTCCTACCTCATTACTGGTCAGATAACAGAAGAAGAGATAATTAATATTACATGTTGGTGAATAGAGTCATTTGGCAAATATTCTAAGGGAAGTACAGCGGAAAATGCATTAACACCAGTTACAATCAGGATCCCGGAAACTAAAATAAATAACAAATGCTTCTGTAATTCACGTGCATTTGATAACAAAATTGTCAGTGTGCCTATCCTTTGATTTGATTTAAATTGCTGTAGCATCAGATTGCCAATTACAAGAAGTGTATGATTACACTGATCGCTTTCAAATGACCATTCCTGAATGTGCTGTCACCTTGGCACATTTAATTAAACCAATCAGTACATAATGTGTGCCTCTCAATGAGTCATCCCACAATCACACAAACAAAAAGTCTCTGTTTCAATTGGAGACACTTAACAATTTGGTGGCTGAAGCGGCCGTCAGCTGTGGTCATGCGTTTCATTGTGCAAATAAAACGCATTTGTGGGTGAAGATTTGTTTTCTCCAGATAACAATTCACCATGTAATCACAGTAATTTTGAAACAGTTGCAAAACTAATTTAGAAAACAAGAAAAGTGGCCAATTACTTACAGTAGTATGTTGTCTCACTGTAGGCACTGATGAGGTTAAAGCAGAAATTTTGACATTTTCGGTTTTACTTTATTTTTCCAGACACACAGGGGAAAAAAAGTTTCAGTATTTGTCCTTCAGGTGCCTTAAAATGGTTTGTTATTATTGTTTAAACCTGTCTTTGAAACTAAGGGGCACAACAAGTCTTTGCTAAAATGTGACAAATGTCTAGCAAAGAAAAATAACCCATTAAAATTCAAAATGTCACAGTATCCTTTTAATGGCTAAGCATACAAAGGAAAACAAATGAGAGATGAAATTGTCTGTCTCCATACTACAGATAGAAAGAGGGGGAAAAATCAATTATCTCCAGAACTAGAGCATAGTGGCAAAAATCCAATAACCCATAAAAACAGTGATTTCCTTCGCCCTCTCTCCTTTTCACCTCTACTCTCCACTACAATGAACATGACAGTGGACAAAAGTTTCATGGAGAAATAACTTCTGTTTGGAAATTGAAAATCAAAATAATCCTGAAAAAGAAGTGGAAAAACAAACTTGGTCAACTCCATCAAGGAAATCCCTCCTACTGAACTGCCGACGTCACTGTCTGATGGCAGAAAGGCGAGGACTGGGCTTTCGCAGAGCAATTAGGTAGGACTGACGCAGGCTCCTGAAAGTTACTGCAGCACAGTATTCAATGCATCATGCTGTTATGTGGGGAGGTGCAAACCAGCAGGCGCGCGCACACATGCACACACACACACACACACACACACACACACACTGAGTGCAATAACAATGACTTTAAAAACAGCGTGTTATCACAAAAGTGCTAACATGATGTTATGACCATGGAAACTGAATAGGTAAATCTGGAGCGGGCTTGTTTCACAGCAAATCTGAGTATTTCCGGGTGGTTCATGTTGCCATGGTAACAGCTGTAAAAGTTCAACTGATGTCACTGCGTTGGCGTAGGAGTTTGTTTGAATAACTTTAGTGAAACTTCTACCATGGCAAACAGAGAGCCTGGCCATTGGGTGGATCTGTAAGTCTCTTTTTGTCACAGTGTGTGCGGCTTGCAGCCACAACAAAGAAGGTTAAAGTTAAAGCACAAAATTACTTAAAATCATCTGCATGCCGTTTAAGTTATTAGAAAAATTGGACACAAATTCATAGCCTGTTTCAGGCTAAAGTTAATATCAGCTAATTAGATGTGAGTTAATCCTAATTAGCTGCATTAGTTACCAAGACTCAACTCCTCCCAAAATTAAGAGCCACAAGCTTATTTCCACAATTCTTTTATTCATTTTCTTGTGAAAACAGAACATGATTCCGTTAGCCATGAATGAGGTTTCCGTTGTAAAGAAACTCTTGGTTGTGACTGCAAGGATCACTGAACAATGCAATTCATGAGTTGAATTCACCAAAACAGACACTCAGCTACTTATCAAATGTGACTTCTACTGTTTTGCTGCTGTACAAGTGGACTCTTTACTTTCCTAATGCAGGGCTCTTGTGTCTGTGCACAGCCTAAAGCATCTATACCATAACTTCCTGAAGCTGTGTGCAGTGCAAGAAGCAGCACACCTGGACAAATACACACAGCCCAGCTCTGACAGAGGAGCTCCCAAGCACCTAATGAATAAGATATATTATAGATTGTCAATCTGTGTCTATCTGTAACCCGGTGTGCTGTTTACCTGAAATTGACTATTTAATGATGTTTGGGATCTTCTGGGGTGTATACCATTTGTTGTGGGTACTGCCAGCTGTGAGTTGGATTATGGCTATCAAGCAAAGGGAAGACATAGCAACAACACTGGCAGAAAGTATTAAGAAACAAAACAACAAAAACTGTGCAGCAAAAACATCAGGCTTTTTTGTGTTTTGAGCTGACTATGTTTGCTATCTCCCTCTTCAACACTTGCAGCCACTTTAGGAATTTATTTATTTTAAGGATAAAATTCATCCATATCAAGGTCAAGTGTAGGGTGGGAACCAGACCAATTTAAAGGTAAAACACTGGAGTTAATAATGGACTTTTCAGGGTAAAAAAAAAAAAATAAAAAAAAAAGA